>CAJHQP010001485.1:0-113743 GCA_905132765.1 Moricandia arvensis
TCCAAGCCAACGCCGTTAGAGGAAAAGTCCTCGCCTTCTCACTATAGTGTCAAACGGGGAAACATTTTCCTCATTCTTCGGAATCGGATCCGTTAACTATGGAGGAGGAGAAAGGTGCCGTTGCGCAGAGCTTAATCGATGTAGTGAACGAGATTGCGTCTGTCTCGGATTACCGTACAACGGTGAAGAAGCTATGCAGCAATCTAGCAAGGAGGTTGAAGCTGCTTGTTCCGATGTTCGAGGAAATCAAAGAGAGTAACGAGGCGATTAGTGAAGATACGTTGGGGACGTTGGTCTCCTTGAAAGAAGCCTTGTCCTCGGCCAAGGATCATCTCAAATTCTGCAGCCGAGGGAGCAAGATCTATCTGGTGCGTCTGCTTTTGATTAAATCTTTTATCCGTTTCTATTAAAGATTGATGATACGAGAGACTTTCTTGTTCTGCTTTGTAGGTCATGGAGAGGGAACAAGTGACGAGTAAGCTGCTTGAGGTTTCAGTTCAGCTAGAACAATCTTTAAGCAAGATTCCTTATCAGGATCTTGACATATCAGACGAAGTTAAAGAACAGGTAAAGATTAGTTTAAGATCTTTGGACCTAGTTAGATGACTGAGTAGAGTATGCACATTTGTGTGTTTTTTGCAGGTTGAGTTAGTTCTCAGTCAGTTTCGGCGAGCCAAAGGAAGAGTAGATGCATCAGACGATGAACTATATCAAGATATTCAGTCACTGTGTATCAAGAGTAGTGATGTGAATGATTACCAGCCTGCCCTGGAGCGGGTTGCAAAGAAGTTACAGCTGATGGAGATTCCTGAACTAGCTCAAGAATCAGTGGCTTTGCACGAAATGGTTGCTTTGAGTGGTGGAGAAGCTGAGGAGATGGCAATGGTGCTGAAGCTGATTAAGGATTTTGTGCAGATGGAGACTGACAACAGCGTGGACCAGAATGTAGTGGTCGATTCAAGTAGCAATGGACAAACTTCCACGGCTGCTGCGAGTCAGACGATACCTGTTATTCCCGATGATTTTCGCTGTCCAATATCTCTGGAGATGATGAGAGATCCAGTTATTGTTTCAACAGGACAGGTAAAGTTCACTCAACTTCAGGTTGTTCAAATTTATTTGATCTCTTCAGGTTTGATTATTGAAGCATGTTCTCTCGCTTCTGTGTATAGACCTACGAACGCACATGCATTGAGAAGTGGATAGAAGCTGGGCATTCGACATGTCCAAAAACACAGCAGGCGCTAACAAGCACAACGCTCACACCTAACTATGTTCTCCGTAGTCTCATAGCTCAGTGGTGCGAGGCTAATGATATTGAGCCTCCTAAACCTCCGAGCAGTTTTAGGCCCAAGAAAGTATCGTCCTTTTCGTCTCCAGCAGAAGCAAACAAGATCGAAGATCTTATGTGGAGACTCGCTTACGGAAACCCAGAGGACCAGAGATCTGCAGCTGGGGAGATCCGCCTCCTTGCAAAACGAAATGCAGACAACCGTGTGGCCATAGCCGAAGCTGGAGCCATACCTCTTCTAGTAGGCCTCCTCGTAACTCCTGATTCTCGTATCCAAGAACATTCCGTGACAGCTCTTCTAAACCTCTCCATATGTGAGAACAACAAAGGAGCCATTGTTTCTGCTGGAGCTATCCCTGGTATAGTTCAAGTGCTCAAGAAAGGAAGCATGGAGGCTAGAGAGAATGCGGCTGCTACCCTTTTCAGTCTATCTGTGATTGACGAAAACAAAGTGACTATAGGTGCCTTGGGAGCAATCCCGCCGCTCGTTGTACTGCTTAATGAAGGCACACAAAGAGGCAAGAAAGACGCTGCTACTGCACTTTTCAACCTCTGCATATACCAAGGAAACAAAGGAAAGGCCATACGGGCAGGAGTGGTTCCCACGTTGACTAGACTCTTAACAGAGCCCGGAAGCGGAATGGTCGATGAGGCGCTGGCGATTTTGGCCATTCTCTCTAGCCATGCTGAAGGGAAAGCGATCATAGGATCATTGGACGCAGTCCCGAGCCTGGTGGAGTTTATCAGAACAGGTTCGCCTAGAAACAGAGAGAACGCTGCCGCGGTTTTAGTTCATCTTAGTTCTGGTGACCCACAACATCTGGTGGAAGCACAGAAACTCGGCCTTATGGGTCCATTGATAGATTTGGCCGGAAACGGGACAGATAGAGGGAAAAGAAAAGCAGCCCAGTTACTTGAACGTATAAGCCGTCTAGCTGAACAGCAGAAGGAGACGGCTGCTCATGAACAAACCAAAGAAGAAGCTGAACCAACACATTCAGCATCCACCACAGAAGCTGCTGATACTTAAAAAAAGCTAAGGTCATTTCTCCCACTTACGTCTGTTATTATTCCCACTTTCTTTTTCATTCTCCTTCGAGGTAGGCTTCACTGTAGATGGTAGAAGCAGAAGAAGGCCTCCTTGTTGTACCTGTTTTAACTTTACGGTGATACATCTGCAAGGACGGAGCAATCCTGTCCTGAGGAGAGAATCAAATATGCATACATACGCGTCAACTTATATCCTTGTAAACTTAAATGTTTGTAATCAACTCCACGGGCCTTTTTTTTTTGGTTTTAATACAAGATCTCTGCTCACTTTCCAAATTGCGTTACTTAGATATGCTGATTGAATATACTGCAGATTCTGTTTTTTTTCTTTCTTTAACATATGATTAACCTTTCTGTAGACTCGACAGGTTCCATGCATATCTCCATTGTTTTCACTACAACAGTACTAGACATAAAAACTGTAAATATATCTATTAATAATAGCAATCCCGATTAATTTCAAAGGTTGTATCGTTTAAAACTGAAATTAATTTTCAAAAGTTGTCAATATATTCAATATATGTATTTTTAATTTTGTGACTTTTTATTTTAAATTTAAAGGTTGTGTCTTTTCATTATAATTTTTTTAAAAAAATATGTTAAAATACCCAATAAGTATCCTTTCAAAAATACATATAAATTTTAAAAATTGTTTCTTTTCATTATACAATAATAAATCTTTTAATAATTATGTGTATATTCAAAATATAATGTAAAAATACTAATTTTTAATTTTGTGACTTTTTATTTTAAATTTAAAGATTGTGTCTTTTCATTATATATATTTTTTTAAATATGTTAAAATACCCAATAAGTGTCCTTTCAGAAATACATATAAATTTTAAAAGTTGTTTCTTTTCATCATACAATAATAAATCTTTTAATTATTATGTGTATATTCAAAATATAATGTAAAAATACTAATTTTTAATTTTGTGACTTTTTATTTTAAATTTAAAGGTTGTGTCTTTTCATTATAATTTTTTTAAAAAATATATTAAAATACCCAATAAGTGTCCTTTCAAAAGTACATATAAATTTTAAAAGTTGTTTCTTTTCATTATACAATAATAAATCTTTTAATAATTATGTATATATTCAAAATATAATATAAAAATACTATTTTAAATAACTATTACAAAACTTGAAAGTCATGACTATTCATATAGATTATTATGACCGTTCGTTCGCACCATTATAGTAATAATATATTTACACCCTTTGCTGATACTACGTTCGCACATTTCATTCACAACTCTTTGGATACGACACGTTCACACCTCTTCGTAAATGGCACGTTTGCACCCCTTCGGAAATGGCACGTTCGCACCTCTTCATACACAATATGTTAGCACCCAATCGACACGAAATATTCACATCCCTTCAGACAGAAAATATTGGCACCCCTTCGGATACGAAATGTTTACACCCCTTCGGACACAAAATATTTGCACTCTTTCGGACACGAAATGTTTACACCTCTTCAGCCACGAAATGTTCGCACCTCTTCGGCCACAAAATGTTTGCAACTCTTCGGGCACGAAACGTTCACACCTCTTTGGCCACCAATTGTTCGCACCTCTTCGGTCACAACATGTTTGCACTCCTTAGGTGATGATCCATTAGCAACCTTTTGGTTAACGACTCGTTTGCCCTTCTTCAGTGATGACTTATTCGCACCTTTTTGGTGATGACATGTTCGCACCTATTAATAATAGCAATCTCAATTAATTCCAAAGATTGTGTCTTTTATTTTAAAACTGAAATTAATTTTCAAAAAGTTGTCAATTTATTAAATAATTATACGTATTTTTAAATTTTTTGTGACTTTTCATTATAAAATTAAAGGTTATGTCTTTTCATTATAAAAAATATTTTTAAGAAGATGTTAAAATACCCAATAAGTGTCTTTCTAAAATGCGTATTAGTTTTAAAAATTGTATCATTTCATTATGAAATAGGATGTCTTTTAATAATTATGTGTATATTCAAAATAAATTGTAAATACTATTTTTAAATAAATATTATAAATCTGGAAAGTCATAAATAGATTATTATGACCATTCGTTTGCACTATTATGGTAATAATACATTTTCACCATTTGGTGATAATACGTTCGCAAATCTTCATTCACAAAATATTCACACCTCATTGGATACAACACGTTCGCACTTTTTCGGAAATGACACGTTCACACCCCTTCGGACACGGCACGTTTGCACCCCTTCGACACGAAATGTTCGCACCCCTTCGAACACAATGGCATCCCTTCGGAAACGAAATGTGAGCACCCCTTCAGACACGAAATGTTAGCACCCCTTCAGACACGAAATGTTAGCACCCCTTCAAATACGAAATGTCTGCACCTTTTCGAACACGAAATGTCTACACCCTTCCGGACACAAAATGTTCACACCTCTTCGGCCACGAAATGTTCGTATCTCTTCGGCCACAAAATGTTCGCACCTTTTCAGCTACAATAACTCTGCATCTCTTCGGCCACGAAATATTTGCACCTCTTCGGCCACAAAATGTTTGCACTTCTTTGGCCACGAAATGTTCGCAACTCCTTAGGTGATGATCCATTCACAACTTTTTGGTTAATGACTCGTTTGTACCTCTTCGGTGACGACATGTTCGTACCCTTTTGGTGGTAACTTGTTCGCACCCATTTGGTGACAATCCATTCACACTTATTTGGCCGTGATATGTTCGCACCTCTTTAGTGACGATATATTTAAAATTCTTTAGTCATTCGTACCTATGTGGTTCAATAACTAATCTTATGAAAATATACATTTTTTTATGAAAAGGTTTAATGAAAAATTTCACCGATTAATTTTTCGAAAAGATACAACTCTTCAATAAATAAACATGATTTTTTGTGAATGAATTTTTGAAAGGTTTATATTCTGAAAGAGTTAATGGTTAAACTTTTGATACAACTTTTCTATTATGAAAATTTTAAATCAAAGAATTTAATTGTTAGTTTTTGAAAAAAAATATAACTTATCAAAGAATAAAAACATGTTTTTGCTTATGAAACTATGATATCATACTCAAAATTCTAAATAAAATCTTAGCTATTAGATTAAAAATCAAGAATTAAATTCACCACTAGATTTAGTTTTTATTGACATCATCGTTTAGATGAAATAGTTTTGTTGTTGGTGATTATAATTATTAGCGTAGAACCAATGTCATATTTGGTGATAAATCATTGTAACTTTTGTTGATTGTACTATTTGGTGTTAATTATTACAACTCTTAGCTAACCATTGTAATGTTTGGTTATCGACCATTGCAATATTTGGTTTCAGCCATTACTATTTTTGGTTCTTAATCATTGTAGTTTTTTGTAATTTATATAAGACGTTGTGGCCATTGAAAATTCACAACCAGAAAATCGCAAATAGACTAGAAAACAAAGAGATTCATTCTTAAACGATTTTTAAATAACTTTTGAAGAAACACTTATAAACATGAAAAGTTTTATTTGTTATTTTTGTATCTTAACCTAAGGTTTAAATTTTTGATTGAAAAACTGATAAAATTCTAGAGTATTTATATCTTAATAACATTTTATGCTATATATTATTTAAATATTTAATAAAAACCATTAATGATTAAAAAAAATAAATCCATAACTTCTCAGTTTAAGTAATTTTATTTAATTATTATGTTAATATAATAATTGTTGGTGTTTTGTGAGAACTCTTCTTGAAATTCATGATACTATTATAAATGAAAATGGTTATATCAACATAAATTAATATTATTATTATTATAATATTTAATGTGATATATTTTTTTACAAAATGAGGTCTCGTGCGATATCGCACGGGTTATTTTCCTAGTGGCTCCAATAATAACAAAAATAAATATTTATAAATCTTGGCATATATAAATATAGGCATAAATGTAACATATATAACTAAGACAATTTAGTAAAATGTGAGTTTGTTTTTGTTTTCCTTAGATTTTGATTCTCTCTCAGATTTCATCTCTAATACTTCTTATTGCATCAATAATTCTTGATATTGTGTTCTCGGTTTACATTCACATTTTTGAATAGTTCTAGAAGTACTAAGTGATTCTCGGTATGTAATTACTAACAAAAGTTACATATTATCATATTCAGTATCATCATCAACATTAAGTACAGTAGCCACAATTTATTCTAAATTCTGAAATTCTGAACATGTATTACTTTCACCTGGATAGTCAAGTATGCTACTGACATCCATTCTACTATGATAGGAAATTGGCCGATTCCTACTTCAACAGGGACCATTCGATCAGTATATAAGCATGTCACATATGCAAAAACATACATCAATTAGCACAAAATTCAATTTCTATACATGAACTTTTCAAAATTTGTTTTTAACATACATTGACCTAATTTCCGTTAATCAAACGTTACGAAATATGAGTTGGTAACATGAAACGGTCATTTCCTACATCAACATGGGCCAACAGTCCGATCAATACATAAACATTTCACTTGTGCGAAACATACATCAACTAATAAAAGTTAATTCAATACATGAACCTTCAAAATCTGATTTTAATATACATTGACCTAATTTCCACTAGTCAAGCATTACCGAAGATAAACTTTGTGTCACTTGTTTATTAAGTGAGGTTTTAATTATTTTACGTGGTAATTAAACCATATTACATGGTAATTGACTGAAAAAATAATTCATTTAGTTCAAACGATTTTTTTCTTGTGTAACTCATTAGTTAGCTTTAGTTCAAACCTAACACAGAGAAGACAACATAGGACAAAATCGAACAAAGAGAAACGAGAATGTCAAACTTATTGAACAAAAGAGGAATTAAGGTTGGATAAGCTAGGCACTCTCGTTTCTCTCTGCTCAATTTTGTCCTATGTTTTCTTCTTTGTGTTAGGTTTAAGCCTGGCCATTTAACCCATACCCGAAAACCCGAACCGGAACCCACCCAAAAATATTCGACCCGAAACCAAATTGAAAATTTACGAGTAACTAGTTGGCTCAAAAATTCTTATACCCAAAGAACCGGAACCAAAAAGAACTGACCCGAATAGACCCGGACCCGAAAAAAACCAACCCGAATAGACCTGACTTAAAAACATGAATATCCAGATGTATGATTTTTTGTGTTTTATTTTCTATATTTTAATTTTTGATTTAGTTGAAATGTCTTTTTGTTATCCATTTTTATTATTTTTGTAACATTTTCAAGTAATATGAAGCTTTACATATAAAATTTAGAGTTTAGAAATCTTTTATTTTAATTATTACTAGTTTTATTTTAGTTATTTTGCAAAGATTTAGATAAATATGTCGAATTTCGGCTAAATTTGATGCGATTTGGGTAATTCTTGTCTTTTTGTATCTTAAATTCCCAAACCTGTTATGGACCCAAAAATTACTGGTATTTTACATGTATTTTAATTATAGATCCGAACCGACCGGATCCGAACCGAAAAATTTCAAGTACCTAGTTGAGTTCTAATGTTTAAGACCCGAGGGACCCAGACCTGAAAGGAACCGGTCCGAATCCGACCCAAATACCCGAAAGGCCATCTAGTTAGGTTTTTTGCCGAAAAGTCAAAAAATAAAAAGTTAAAGAGAAAAGATAACTAATGAGTTACACGAGAACGAAGTCGTTTGAACTAATTGATTTATTTTTCTCAGTAAATTACTATGTGATACGGTTTAATTACCACATAATATAATAAAACCTCATTTAATCAACACGTGACAGATAATTTATCTTCGGTAATGTTTGACTAGTGGAAATTAAGTTAATGTATGTTAAAATCAGATTTTGAAAGTTCATGTATTGAATTTAAATTTTGTATTAGTTGATGTATGTTTTCGCAAAGGTGAAGTGTTTATGTATTGATCGGGATCGTTGGCCTTGTTGATATAGGAATTGACCGATTTTTTGTTACCGAGTTAATAACAACTCATATCCCGTAACGTTTGACTAACGAAAATTAGGTCAATGTATGTTAAACCAAATTTTGAAAATTCATGTATGGAAATTGAATTTTATACTGGTTGATGTATGCTTTCGCACATGTGACGCGTTTTATGTACTGATCGGGACCGTTGGTCTTTGTTGACGTAGGAATTGGCCGATTTCCCCTACTACGATAGTTGAGAATATTATACAAAACTTCAAGTTCATTAATGTTGCTTGACTCATCTTCCTAATTTATTGATATGAAATCTGTTGAACGATTTTTTTATTGTCAAAAACAATTTGCTATTGTCTCTCGATGAACATTAACAACAAGCTTGGACGTTTTTACTTTAAATCAAAATCCCGATCTTAAGTAGAATCGAAAAACCAAAGTTAGATCGAAACCATTATAAAAGTATCCAAACGGGACTTAAAATCTATAATTTTTGGGTTCGAGTACAAACTAAACTGAACCGAACCAAAATCCGAACTAAGACCCAAAAATATCTGAATTGATTAAATATGTTAATCTTTTATGTATGCTAAGGTAATTTAGATAATTTAGAGTATTTTAAAGATTTTTAGTTTTTTATTTGTTATTTTAATTGTTAGTTAGTTTAAGTAGTTTCTTTCAATTAGATTTTTGAATAATTTATATATTTTGATTATTTAACCAATTTTTCATTTTCTAAACTTTTATTTTTGGAAATTTAAAATATTGGTTATATCTCTTATTCAAAAATACGGCATAGGCGGCCGGTTAATCGCCGGAAAAACGTGAATCAGCCTCGAACCATGGCGTTTTGGTATTAATCGAAGAGTTAATCGGAAATGTGAAAAAGTGTCGTTTATGTTGATTTAAGCTTTATATATATAAATTGTTATAATTTGATTAAAACTTATAAGAGTAGCAAGAGGAATCAATAAAATCGCAAAAGAAAAAGATGAAAACGGCTGCAACTTTGACAAAAATCGCTGGTGAAAAGAAAAAGACAAGGCTATTCTCATCAATTTCTAGTTCATTAAGAATGGGGCTTTCTGATGTTATAACTTGGGCCAGGAAGGAAGTATTAAAAACCACAAACAACTAAGCTAAGTGGTAACAACTTTGTTTAATACACATATTTATTATATAACGTAAATGGATATAAAAACCTTAAAATTATGCCCGATTAATCTCTATATAATCTTTGATTAATTGATTTGGCGCTAGACTCTATATGAGGGCATGCACTGCGCCTAGCGAGTTTTTGAACAATGGTTATAACCCCGAACTGAATCAAACCCAGAAGGAACTGTTGACATTAAAACCATATGATTACATTAAATTAATGATGCTGCCTTGTTTCTTTGCATAAACTCCCATTATATTAGATCCACTTAGTAGATTTAAATTGTAATGCCCCAACCATCTACGACTAATTAGTTTCTTACACCCGTTTATTAAACCTACAATTACCATATGTGATTTTTCATGCTTTAACCTCAATTGCATAATATCATGAATCAATCCAATACTTCAGGTACGCCAGTTTAAATATATTTAACTCTGAAATTTTGTCTGAATGTGGAACCGTTAACTCTAGAATTCTTTTTGAATGTGTGGCCAAAAAGATTAGTATATTTTAATGGCATATCTAGTCAAATAAATTCTATTAAATATTTCACGATATACTAAAACAAGTGCTGGCAAAATTAGTGATGATGCCTTTTTTCAGATACTTTTAGTAGATAGTATTGTTAGAGAGGCTAGAGATGTAGTGCATTCCTTAGCCGTAGAGGTATCTAAAACAAGACATTATCATCAATTTTGCCAGCACTGAACTTTTCAGAGTAGTTTGTTTCTAGTACATATCACATTAGATTTTTTTTTTTATTGTTGATGTGTCTGTTGTACTTTTATTTCTAAAAATTATTAAAAATTTTTATGATAAATACGATAACATGGAATTGTCACGGAGTAAGAGCCGAACTTACGAAGGAACATCTTGATGAATTGTATCATTTTTTCCTTCCAAGATTTTTATTTTTATCTGAAACAAAAAATAAATTATGCAAAATTTGCAACTATCTTATGGCTATGATCAAGTTTATACCGTAGAACCTCGTGGACGAGACGGTGGTCTGGCACTATTTTATACGGATGATTCATCAGTTTCTATTTTGTATGCGGATAAACACATGATCGACATTGAAACTACGCTTGGAAGACATCAAATTTTTATGACTTTTGTTTATGGAGATCCGGTTGTTCAAAATTGAGGAAATGTTTGGGAGCGTCTTATGCGGATGAGTATTAACAGGAGTCATGCTTGGTTTATGATTGGTGATCTTAATGAAATTACCGGAAATCATGAGAAAAGAGGAGGGCGGAGAAGGATGGAGAACTCTTTCATCCCTTTTCGAATCATGCTTGAAAATTGTGGGATGCTAGACTTTCCATACAAAGGAAATTCATTCTCGTAGATGGGAAAAAGACGTTCTGGAAAATTCAAGTGTAAACTAGACAGAGCAGTGGCGAATGAAGACTGACACTCCCTTTTTACCCATACCATGGTTGAGTTTTTGCAATTATGGGGTTGGATCATAGACCAGTCCTAGCACGGATCCAATCGACTGTTCGTAGGAAAAAGAAGAGTTTCAGATTCGACAAAAGATGGATAGGAAAACCAGGGTTCAAGGAAGAGGTAACCTCGGGATGGCGACAATTTGATGAAATTCCTATCCGAAATTTTCATCAAAAAGTTACTTCATGTCGAAATAAGATTAGTACTTGGAAAAAAAAACAATCTGGCAAAATCCGCCGTACTAAATTATGAATTGAAAAATATGATAGATCTTGCCCAAGACGACGACAATTCTACCACAGAAGAGTTGGAAGATTTGAGAAGACAACTGATATCAGCGTTTAAAGAAAAAAAATAACTTTTGGAAACAAAAAACAGAGATCAGTGGCATAGAAATGGGGACAAAAACAAAAAAATTTCACCATGCCATTACAAAACAACGAAGAGCCCGCAATCAAATCATCAATATCAAAGACAAACATGGGAAGTTGATAGAGAGTGCAATCAAAGTGGAGAACGTTGCTGTTCAATACTTTTAAGACCTCTTCTCTACCTCTTCCCAGACAGAGTTGGATGCCTCAATTCATTTCAGAAAAGGCGTCCCATTCCAAAAATAGGTTACTTTTAGAGGAGCCGTCGGAACTGGAGATTAGAAGAGCCCTCTTCGATATTAACCTAGAAAATACACCCGGACCGGATGGCATGACTAGTAAATTATATTAAAAATTCTGGCGTGAGATGCGTCAAGAGATTATTAGACTTGTGCAAGATTTCTTCGCCACGAGAAGCTTCGACCCACTATTGAACCAGACGAATATTCTCATTCCCAAGAAGAATACACCTCGGGATATGAGTGAGTTCAGACCTATTAGTCTCTGCAATGTTAGCTACAAGATCATTTCTAAGCTACTATGCAAGAGACTTAAGAGGTTTATCCCGCGCTTGATCTCAGAGACACATTCTACCTTTGTGACAAAACAATTGATTACTGATAACATTCTGCTAGCGCAAGAAAAATTTCACGTCTTATGAACGAACCAAAGATGTAGGGAAGATTTTATGGCTATTAAAACAGATATGAGCAAAGCTAACGATAGAGTGGAATGGAGTTTCATAGCAGCTTTGATGTTGAATATGGAGTTCGATGAGACTAGTTGACCTCATTATGTGTTGTGTCATGTCGGTAACATATCAAGTGTTAGTCCATGGTGAACCAAGAGGGCGAATCTTACCAAAGAGAGGTTTGAGACAAGAAGAACCCCTTTCTCCCTTTTTATTCATCCTGTTTATGGAGGTGCTGATTTCGCTCTTAAATGGAGCGGAAGCGGAGAAGAAGATTGTGGGCCTCGGTGTTGTTAGGGTAAGCCCAAGGATATGACATCTGCTTTTGCAGATGATAGTCTTTTCTTCTGTAAGGCGGAAATAAGCCAATGCAGGGAGATCATAGACATTTTAGACATATATGGAAGAGCATCAGGACAAAGACTAAATGCGGCAAAATCCTCGATGGTTTTTGGAAATTGAGTGGATGTCTCTCTGAAACAAGATATAAAAGATGTCCTGGGTTTTTCTTCTGAAGGAGGCATGGGGATGTACCTAGGATTACCTGAGCAAATTTGTTGCTTGAAAATGAAAGTCTTTTCTTTTGTACAGGATCAACTCAATGGGCGAGCTAACACATGGTCATCAAGACTCCTATCCAAAAGAGGAAAAAAATTTCAAGTTAAATTTGTGGCTTAAGCAGTTCCGTCATTTGTGATGTCGTGTTTCTTGCTTCCACAAGACATTACTGACAAACTAAGAAGCACAATTTCTAACTTTTGGTGGAGTTCGAAACAAAACATCAGAGGTTTACATATGATAACATGGGATGAGATCTATACCCCTAAAGATATGGGGGGACTAGGTTTTCGAGATCTCCATGACTTCAATATAGCGCTTCTTGCAAAAAAAATGTGGAGACTAATTCATTACCCAAATTCTTTATTGGCACGTGTTCTGAAAGGAAGGTACTACAATCATAACTCTCCTTTGGAAGATCGATGAATATACTCACCATCATATGGATGACGTACTATCATGGTAGCAAAACCTCTAGTCATATTGGGTTTACGGAAAAAAATTGGTACAGGTCGAGATACGAGGGTTTACAGTGATTCTTGGGTTACAGACTTAGTTGCTCGACCACCTAGACCTATTGACCACATTGTTTACAGATTGCCCCAACTTCTTGTTCAATCCTTTATTAGGAATGATACCAAGGGACGGGATCTCCAACTTTTAAGGGAATTATTTCATCCAGATGATATTCCTTTGATACTTGGACTAAAACTTTCTCGCTCTCTAGCTTTGGATGAATATGTTTGGAACCACACAAAATCAGGAGTTTATTTAGTTAAATCTGGTTATGACCTACTCCGATCGACCAAAGTGAGTCTTACACAAGAACTGGTTCTTAAACCAAGTATCACGAGCCTTCAGAGTCATGTGTGGAAGATAAAGACCCCAAGTAAGATGAAGCATATCTTGTGGCAGACTATCTCGGACTATGTGGAAACAACAGAGAGACTCACTTATAGACACTTGGACAACGACAAGAGATTTCCTAGATGTGCTGGCAGGTTTGGCCTTATCGGACTATCTGTCCCTTCCGGGTTACTTCCCGAGTACATCTGTATACCAAAACATGAATTTCCTGTTTTGGAAGAGAAAAGAGGTGGTTCCACTGAGACCACAATTCAATACTTCCCATGGATCTGTTGGTACATTTTGAATGCGAGGAACGAAAAAATCTTTAATGGGAAAGTCGTATCTCTTATTGACACTTTTCAACTTGCGTCTCTTGAGTCGGATGTTGGAGAAAGGCTAACGAAAAGGAGGAAGCGAACGAAGATCATGAGAACCCTCTTACTACAGATATTGAGACAGTGCCCCCTTGGATACCGAATCCCTACCTGCCAAATCGATGGTCATGGATCGATAATGGCAGTGTAAGTGGCCTAGGGTGGAGTCTTGAGGACCAAATGGGTTCTGAATCTTTTGGTTTATGGGCGTGCAACAGGAGCCTCTCAGCCTTACATGCTGATATGGAAGGTTTACTTTAGGCAGCTTCATGCATGATAGACATGAGGATAACCTCGATTCGGTTCGAGACGGACTGCTCAGATTTATTGGACATGACTACGAACCCGATAGATTGGCCAGCATTCGCGTAGGAAATTGAGTGGTTCCAGAGACTACATGAGGAATTCAGGGACGTGAGCCTGATTCATATTCCTCGGAGTAGGAATGGTCAGGGGGACTCGTTAGCGAGAGAAGCAAGAATTAGAGGTTATATTTTCTCCCATAAAGATCAGACGCGGACAAACGAAGGTGCTCCTCAGAGAATCGACTCGTCTAGCCAAAACTTGATCTAAATTGATGGGTAGCTGATTAAAAAAAAACAATACTATTTTTCCTTCATCTACATCTATCTTTCCAATCTTTAAATCTTCTGTGAAGGAAGTTTCCGCTTCTGCCATTGACTTCTTATCTACTCAATCCGTTGATACCCAAAGCTCTTTTCTCAGGGTAATTATTCTATTCCAGTTAATAAGGATCCATGAAATGAAGTTGGTTTGATTTCGAGTGGTATTGGAGACATGGACAAAGGGGGCAGCGAATCAGCAGAAGACGTTTGTTCAGGCATAATCTCTTCAGATGATGTTCCATCGCAAGATATATTGTATATAACCGAGATTGCAATTCAATGAATAAAAACTCAACTCTTATTATAGCTTTAGAAAATAACTCAAAACTAAAGCTTCTCAAACTCACAAACTCATAAGTTATGCAACACACTTTGCATCTCCTTATATAACACTTAACTTATCCTAAACTCATTAGGAATAACACAACTATCAATTTCCTAATCTTTTTAGTAAACCACATCATAGTAGGATTAGGAAGTTTGTGCCTTAAGCTATTTCAAGCTTATCTCAACATTCTTCCTCTTAAGCTTGAAAACTCCTTTCTCCAAATCCTCCAATGAAGTCTCTCATTTCTCGAAATTGATCCTTCCTAATGCTTTAGTCAAGATGTCCGCTTTTTGCTTATCTCCCGGAACATGTTCAACTTCAATTTGTCCTTTCTCCACACATTCTCTTATGAAGTGATATCTAGAGTGTATGTGTTTGCTTCTTCCATGTAAGACCGAGTTCTTGGTAAGGGAAATGGCAGACTGGTTATTGATTTGTATAGTGACCTTTACGCATGCTTGTCCAGTGACTTAGCTTAGCAACTCTTGTAGCCATAACGCTTGTCTCGCAGCTTCGGTTCCAGCCATAAACTCTGCTTCACAAGGTGATAATGCAACAACATTTTGTTTTTGTGAGCACCAGGTAATTGGACTCTCTCCAAGATAAAAGATATGGCCTGTCATACTTTTACCATCGTTGAGATTGGTGTTAAAGACTATAGCCGATGAGCCTTGGTATCTTTGCGGTTGTTCGATTGAAGTTCAAGCTGAGACCTGTTGTTCCTTGTAGATATGTCAAGCATTGTTTCATCGCAGCACCATAGGATTCCTTTAGCGTATGCATATACCGGCTCAACACTCCAACACTATAAGCCAAATCCGGTCGCGCGTGAAGCAAGTATCTTAGGCAACCAACGTTTCTTCTAAATTCAGTGGCATCGATCTATCTTTCTTTCTCGGCTTTGGACAACTCCATGCCTATTTCTATTGTTGTATGTACCAAGTTGCATCGACTCATCCATGTCTCTTCCAATATCTTAAGTGCATACCGCTTTTGATTTAAGGTTATGCCTTCGTCATGTTGATAAACTTCAATTCCCAAATTGTAGGTCAGCTTACCAAGATCACTCATGTGCCATCATCTGTTTAAACTCTTCAATAACTCCTTTGTTTGTTCCAGTGACGAAGAAGTCGTCCACATACACGACAACAACAACAAGATGATCTTTTACCAACTTTTGATATACGGACGGCTCCTTGGTACATTTGTTGAAGACCATCTCGACAAGAATCTTGTTAAGCTTTGTATTCCAGGCCCTCGGTGCTTGTCGCAGTCCATACAACACCTTGTTGAGTTTATAGACTTTGTTTTCATGTCCCTTCTTCTCGAATCCTTCTGATTGAAAAACATAAACAACTTCTTTTAGTTCTCCATGGAGGAACGCCTTCTTTACGTCGAGATGGTGTACTTCCTATCCATTGGCTGTTGCAAGATTTACAAGAAGTCGAATTGTTTCCAACCGAGCTACTGGAGAAAAATCCTCATCAAAGTCATCTCCATATTGTTGTACATATCCCTTCGCAACGAGTCTGGCTTTGAACTTGCTGATGTTTCCATCCGAGTTACGCTTAATCTTAAAAACCCACTTCAAGCCAATTGGCATAACTCCCATCAGAAGGTCGACTAAGACCCATGTGTTGTTTTTGATGATGGATTCAATTTCATCTTCACAAGCCATCGTCCATCGTCCATCGTCCATTCTCTTGACTCTTTTGCTTCACTGAAGTTAACAGGTTCGTTGTTGAGACATAGTAACAACCTTTCTCCTTTGTCTATCGCAAGTAAAAGATAATCCTCCAGATATTTAGGTTTGTTATATTGTCGTTCCGATCTTCTTAAAACCAGAGGCTCAGTTTCATCCCCTGCTTCATGTTCATCGTGCAACTCATTGATATCATCTCCTTTTTCCTGAGCACCGTCGATCTCTTTAAGGTTGCTACTCGTAAGTTCAATACCATCTTTAAGGTTGCTACTCGTAAGGTTGCTACTCTTTTTGAATTCCATGATTCCCATATGTACCTAGTGTAAGAGTAAACTTTGAGGATCATAAAGACGATAAGCCTTTGATCCTGGTTCTATTCCAAGATTCACAAGCATCCTTGATCTATCATATAGATTCTTTAGGTGCGTTTTCTAAATCGTTGCATATCCAATGCACCCAAAAATTCTAAGATGATTGATGTTCGGGTTCGTCTCATGATACAGCTTGTATGGAGTTCTATCATTCAGGGCTCTGGTGGCGATTCTGTTGAGCAGGTACGTTGAGTGTCTTATTGCTTCTCCCCAGAAGTAATTTGGCATGTCCATGTGATTTTATCATACTTCTAGTCATCTTTAGCAGGATCCGGTTTTTTCTCTCTACCACAACATGCTGCAGTGTGTACAGAGCTGTAAGATGTCTCTTTAATCCTGAGTTCTTGCAGTAAGTATTAAACTCGTTAGAAATAAACTCTCCGCCTCCATCTGCTCTAAAAACTTGAATCTTCTCTTTTGTCTCTTGCTCTATTAGGCTCCTTAGATTCTTGAATCTTGCAAAGGCATCACTCTTGTCTTTCATTAGGGATACTCCACATGTATCTCAAGTAATCATCAATGAGAACAAAATTATATTGCTTTCCGGCTGGTGTGCTTGGGGTTATTGGACCACAAAGATCTCCGTGTATGAGTTTCAGCTTTTTAGTGGCTCGAAACTGCGTTGCTTGTAGAAATACTTTCCTGGTCTGTTTCCCCATCAAACATGATCGACACACCTTCTTTTCTACGCTCATATTTGGAATTCCTAGCACAAGTTCTCGTTGTATCATTGACCTCATCGTCTCGACATTCAAATGCCCCAACCTTGCGTGCCACTTACTCGACTCACTGGCCATGTCTAAGTGTAACCTTGTGTCGTCTTTAATTCCCATATGTACCTTATAGAGACGATTCGTGGATCTATTTGCAGTGACAAGTAGCTTTTCGTTCTGATCATGCATTGTTAGTCGTTCTCTTTTCATCCTTATTCACATCCTGCTTCAGTTGCTTGACCCAAACTGATTATATTGCTCTTCAAATCAGGTATTTAATATACTTCAGTTAGATTTCTTGATTCATTATTCATATCGATGAAAGATATTGTTCCTTTGCCTTTAATATCAATCCGAGAATCGTCACCGAAACGTACTTTTCCTGTTACTGAGGTATTGAGGGATGAAAAATAAAGTCTATCACCCATCATATGGTTACTTGCGCCGTTGTCGAGATACCATATGTTGCCACCTGTTGTATTCATCTTATACTTCTCTGGTATCACGTGTTTTTTATTCAGAATAACAATATCATGCATCATAAGTTCTTTCGCGTCTTATGTCTCTGTGTTATCAGTTTCTTGTGCCTCTTGAAGCTTTACCAAACGGTCTGGACAATCTGCGGCTTAGTTCCCTTGCTTATAACAACTAGAACATGTGATTTTTCAGAAGTCGAAGTATCTTCCGCGTCCTCTCCTTCTCGAGTAGAAGCGTCCTCCTTGACCCCTACCTCTATATTCTCTGTTGTAGTCACGATTTTGCTGATTATTGTAGCTGTTTGACTGTCCATTATAGCTCTGATTGGCTTGATTGGGTTGGCTTTCCATGTTAGAGTACATTAGTTTCCCTTGTTCTTCTTCAGCTTCTTCTTCATCAAATATACACTCTTCATATGCTTTTAAACGACCTATTACGTCCTCAAAACTTGTATTCTTAAGATCCAATACTTGTTCTAAAGAGGCAACAATTTGTATATACTTCTTGCATGGGATACTCTTAAGAAATTTTGAACCAACTTTGATTCTTCAATACTAGCTCCCAAGGCGGCTGACTTTGATGATAACTCTGAAAGTTTCCTTGCAAAGTCATCAATACTTTCCGTGTCATTCATCATGATACGATCAAACTCAGCCATTAACGTCTGAAGTCGAGCTTCCTTTACTCTCTCTACTCCCATATGGCGTGCTTTAATTGTCTCCCATACTTTTCTAGCTGTATCAAGCTCTCCGACTTGAAGTATTAGGGTTTCAGGAATAGATTGAAACAACAAGACCTAGCCATATATTTCTTCTCACCGTCCGTCGACTCTATTTCTATGACGTTCCATACCTTATGCACCTTGAGCGTTATCTTCATTCTCATAGCCCAAACAGTGTAATTAGTTGATGTAAGCATTGGACATTGAATTGATGAAGAACCTCCTCCGCCATCTCTTCTTCCAGTCGTCGAAACTAACTTTCCCACATCTTCCTGGAAGCTCTGATACCACTTATTGTATATAACCGATATTGCAATTGAATGAATAAGAACTCAACTCTTATTATAGCTTTAGATAATAACTCAAAACTAAAGTTTCTCAAACTCACAAACTCATAAGTTATGCAACACACTTTGCATCTCCTTATATAACACTTAACTTATCCTAAACCACATTAGGAATAACAAAACTAACAATTTCCTAGTCCTCTTAGTAAACCACATCATAATAGGATTAGGAAGCTTGTGCCTTAAGCTATTTCAAGCTTATCTCAACAAGATACAACTCTCGTGTCAGCCTCTTCTCAAAGAACACTCAGAGAGCGTCTGGTAAAACCTTCTTAAAAAGATGAAGTTATTTAAGCTTTTTCCAGTTACATGCTCTCTTCATTTTGCTTTCGTCAAACTTGTAAAGCTTTTTGTATGATCAAAAGATCATACTTGTACTAGTTTACTTTATTTTAAATTTATGAAAACCCATTGAACGAATATTACATGTAATTTAAATACCAAAATTGATTTACCGCGTAATACATACGTGCTTATATTTCACATATGCATATTATGTTTGAGGTTTGGATTTCTACACCTTTTTAACTAAGATTATCTGGTTTAGAAAAAAAAACAGAAAGTTAGGTCTACACTTCTCCATCTTATTGAATATTTATTTGATCAAAAAGGCCCCTTTGTCCTAGTAAAGTATGTGATTCCTTGTTGATTAATCATGCACAAAAGCATCAAAAACAAATTTCAAGTGGGAATATTGTTGCATCAGTCTCTTAAGTAGTTATTGGCTCTGATTGTTTTCTCTGAATAAGTAGCCTACTAATGAGGAAGGAAACTAATTTCTAACAATACTAGAGGTTTGACCGCGCTACGCGCGGTTGATTTGTCAATAATTTTTATATTTTAATGCTAAAATATAATATAAATTAGAAATTTATAAATAATTAATTTTATTTTTTATATTATATTCTTTATTTGTTATGATATAATATTTGATAAATCAGGATGAAATATTTTGAAGTTTTTTTTGTTTTAGTATCATTAATTTATATTTTATATATATTAGATGTAAAAATAAATGAAATTTCTATTAATCTTTTAGTAATCATGTCTAACTATTTATTAAAAGTTCAAATATTCTATATTAAATATCTTTTAAAACTTTTTATTTTGTAGGTATCATAATTTTTTATACATCATATGATTTAATTATTAATTTATTATTTGAAGAATATGTAAATAACCTTAATCTCATATATATGTATATATATGTTCATAAAATGTGTAATCACTTTTAATATTTAAATATGTAAATTTATGAAAAATAAAAGTGATTCAATAAATTTTTGAAAATTTGAAACTATAATATATTTTCAATATCAATTTTTGGTATTTATTATTTGTAAATAAATATTTATTATTAAAATGAAAATTAACGATTCCTTGTTTAAATATAAATAAAATTTCTTTGGATAGGTTATGTTCATTACCTATATACAATTATTTTATTGGTATTGTGCAGAAAAATATAACCTTGTAATATTGTTTGTATGTTAGATTAAAAGCATACTTTCATTATTATTTTAGACTATTAAATTAATTATTAAAAAACTTGAGAAAGTTGTAATAGAAAGAAGAAAATTAGAAATGTTCTAAAAATTGTAAGGCATTTTCAAAATGCATGGAATTGTGATCCTCTAACCTAAAATGATCTTTACACAAACTAATTTGGTATACCATTATAAATAAATGATAGAAAAATCTATGGTAAATGTATGATAGACTGGAGGTAGCAATTAAAAAGAAAATTTAGTTGTGTTGTGGTTACTGAGCATAATCAAAAACCATAAACATATCTTAATTGTATTTAGTTTAATACTAATGTATATGATGATTTGTTTTAGTAGTGTACATCACAAGCCACAAAGTTCCATTAACTATTTAGTTTCTTTAGTATATACATTTTTCTGCTTTGGCAAATTTCTGGACATAATTTATGTTAATTTATTTTGATAAAAATTCAAAAAAAAATTAGAGTAGACATCAAAAAAAGTTTTGAGATATTTTTTGGTTTATTCTTTTTATTCATAAATATGATTCTTTAAAAATCTAACTATAGCATAAGAAGAAGAATAAACCGAATCATACTGAGATGGTTGTTTTTATAAACAATATGTATTATATTTGGCTACAAAAGAAAAATAGTCCAACAAACATAACGAATGAGAAAGAAATATATATATCATTTATATTTTATATTCTTATGATGTTGATAATGATGTCCATTTAGTTATCAAGTAGGGTCGTTTAATATTTTGTTTGAGCTTCTGCTTTTTCCTATTTCTGATTTTAATAATATCTATGAATTTATCAAAACTGATTCAGTGATAGATATGATGTTTTTCTTTGTTTTTAAAATTTTTTTTCTCTCCGTTTTCAAAAAGATATAAGTAATTTAAAAAAAAAAATATTTTCTCTCTAAGATATATAAGTAAATGTTTTTTAAAAAGATATATATGATGATTTGTTTCAGTAGTGTACATCACAAGCCACAAAGTTCCATTAACTATTTAGTTTTTTTAGTATATACATTTTTCCTGCTTTGGCAAATTTCTGGACATAATTTTTGTTAATTTATTTTGATAAAAAGTTCAAAAACATTTAAAGTAGACATCAAAAAAAGTTTTGAGACATTTTTTGGTTTATTTTTTTATTCATAAATATGATTCTTTAAAAATCTAACTATAGTAGAAGAAGAAGAAGAATAAACCGAATCATACTGAAATGGTTGTTTTTATAAAAAATATGTATTATATTTGACTACAAATGAAGAATAGTCCAACAAACATAACGAATGAGAAAGGAATATATCTCATTTATATTTTATATTTTTATGATGTTGATAATGATGTCCATTTAGTTATCAAGTAGGGTTGTTTAGTATTTTTTTTGGGCTTCTGATTTTTCCTATTTCTGATTTTAATAATATCTATGGATTAATCAAAACTGATTCAGAGATATATATGATGTTTTTCTTTGTTTTTAAAAATCTTTTTCTCTATGTTTTCAAAAATATGTATAAGTAATTTAAAAAAAAAAAAAATTCTCTCTAAGATATATAAGTAAATGTTTTTTAAAAAGATATATAAGTAAATGTTTTCTAAGTAAATGTTTTAAGAAAAGATATATAAGTAAATGTTTTAACAATCTTTTTTTTCTCTCTGTTGGGAAGTAATTTTTTTCTTTTACATTGTGTAGTCTCCTTTGTTTCTCTTGGGATCCTATTACAAATCCCGCTGTTTGTGTGTCTTACAATTATACTAAATAGTTAATGAAACTTTTTGGCTTGTGATGTACACTACTGAAACAAATCATCTTATATATCTTTTTAAAAAACATTACTTATATATCTTACAGAGAAAAATATTTTTTTTAAATTACTTATATATCTTTTTGAAAACAGAGAGAAAAAGATTTTTAAAAACAAAGAAAAACATCATATATATCACTGAATCATATCACATGAAATCGTCATCCTTAAAATGTATAAAAGTGCTCTTCCAAAGTTAGTAAATTAGTTAAAGTCGCATTACACAATAACAACAATACATTGTTATTGACTTACCAAAATAAACTTGTATTTATTATTTATAATGAGCATAATTTTAGAATGATGGTTATATTTTTGTGAATCACATACATAAATAGATTAAATGAAATGAAATATAATTGAAATAAGGGATAATTGATCGAATGAAGAGAAGAAGAGGAAACGAATTCGAGAGAGGAAGCAACTGAAGCGTTAAGCGAAGGGTTGGAGGAGATGAGTCTCACCGCTTTACGGATTAGGTTTGGGCGAATAGCGAATGGACCGAGATAGAGGATAAGCCGGAATTGTAGTAATATAATGTGAGTCTATTATATATGATGTTATCGGATAAAATATGGGCCGAAAGTGTAGAGATATATGGTGATTTCGGATGAAAATGAGCCTATTTTTTTCTGAGAAAAAAAATATGATTACGTGGCGAATTAAAATGTTTTCATTGGTTAATTATTTTTGTTGATGTGGATAGCCTCCCCTTTCACCTTATTCTCCTTTTAATATTGTTAGATATTTAAATACACGATATCAAAATTGTGCTATATTTCCCCTCTCATTTTTCTTTATGATGTCACTCCAACAAAAGAAATATCAGCAACGCAAACAACTATTCTTTGCAAATACTATCTTGCGCTAGGCCGATCTTGGGTGTCATAGTTCATACTCACTTTAGGGGAACTTTGAGAGTCCACGTCTAGACGGTTACCTTTCATCGAGATTTCAGAAGTAAGACACTCTTTTAGCTCGATAACAACTTGGAACATGTTTGGTCGTTTTTCTGAAGAAGGGTTTGCACACAACATAGCCAGTTCAAGAGCTCTCCAGACAGAATGAGAGTTGTAATCACCATGAAGGTTAGGATCCATGATTCCAGTAATATCTCCTCTATTAAGCATAAATTCTGTCCATTCAACTATGTGGGACTTTTCGCGAGTTTGGTCAACCACCTCTTGGTTTGTGATTATCTCCAATAATACAATCCCAAAACTATAAACATCGCTCAGTTCTGCCAGTCGACCTAATCTGAAATATCTAACAAGACAAAAAACACAGAGTAAGATACATGTTTATTCAATTAAACGATGAAGAAGAACGTTGTCACAAATTTTACATTTGTGCATTATTATTTTAGACTTTCTTTTGAGACATCATGGTTATACATATATAAAAAGTCATACCGAATGTGGAGTAATAAGACTTACTCGGGATCAAGATATCCGGGAGTACCAGCAACGGCTGTCAAAACATGATATTCACCTCCAAGTTGGAAAGACCTTGAAAGTCCAAAGTCCGCAAGTTTGGCAGTGAATCCTTCGTCCAACAATATATTTGTACTTTTGACATCTCTATGCACCATCGGTGGCCGACATCCAATGTGTAAGTATTCTAGTCCTGTAAACATTGAGAACTCTCTCTCTTTACTTCTTTTTTATCTCTAGAAATTGTAATTACAAAACATAAATAGTTTTTAGTAAATGTATTCAAATATTCTATATTTTCAAAGTTGTTACCTTCATCATTATATCAAACTGGAATATAGTATTTCAATGTAAAAGAGTAGAAATGATCATTATTTAAAGTAAATAATAAGAACTGTTTACTATTTATATTCGAATCATTTATGTCAATTGATAACGTGAAAACATGTAATTAAAACGACAAGTGAATGACATTATTAAGAGATAGTTCTAACCTAGTGCGGCATCGATGGCTATTTGTAGTCGAGTACGCCACTTCAGAACAGAGCTACCAGATTTTTTCCTATAGCAGATTGTTAAATCAGCTAACATGTTATTTTCCGTATAATTAAGCGAAGAAAATGCTAAGTAATTTATTTAATATAATCTTCACCTGATAAATGATGTTTTAAGTCTCTATTAGACATGTATTCATATATAAGAGCCAAATGACCTCGTTCTTCGCAGTATCCAACAAGGCTTACCAAGTTTATGTGGTGAACTCTCAACAATAGTTCGACCTGTACAACAATGAAAAAAACACATATAACAAATTATTAATGGTTTAACATATATAGAATTATGACAATTTCTTACCTCTGCCTTGAACTCTTTATAGCCTTGTGTTGATGATTGGGAAAGTAGTTTGACTGCAACCTCTTGTGAGCCATTTATAACACCATGATAAATAACGCCAAACCCTCCTTCACCAAGTGGTCTTGCCAAGTTTTTGTTATTTTCATCACCTCTGAATAAGTAAATTTTTTCCTTTTCATCTCGATTGACATTTCAGAGATATTAGTGGATGAAACATTCGCACCCAGCTTAACTGTAGAGACCAACATTTAGTACAATAATAACAAATATATATATATTATGACGCATGAGTTTTAGTGAATACCTTCTAAACTTGGATATCTTTTCTTCTTAAACACAAAAATGAGAACTAGAACCACTATAATGACTATGACAATAGCCAAAGAAACAAATGAAACCGTGTTTACTGGAATTTTCTTCTCTGTGACACATGAACCGGATAAGCAAGTACGATGCTCTCCATCAACACTATCCAAAAAAAAAATGATGAACCTTAGGATTCTGAATGCATGTGGTGAAGGATACAAAAGAAATGTGTCGGTGGAGTTTCTTCTTACAATAGCTGTAACCCTTCTTTTTCTCTATCAAGAAGAGCTTGTGGGATGAAACCAATAAAATTGTTCTTGGTCAAGTTTCTGTTAAACCATAGACATACAGGTGAACATGGTCCTAAGAAACACAATTACAAAATATATGTCCGGAGAAGCTTACATGAGCATTAAAGACTTCATATTAGCCAGAAACTCTGGAACTTCTCCAGTCAGATTGTTGTTTGACAAATCCCTGAAGTTTGTAAGAATCAAGTCACTGACATTTAATGAATTTCTTGCCACTTAAGTGAAAATGATCATACTTACAACTTTTCAAGATGGGTAAGATTTTGAATTGCAGCTGCTATTGTTCCTTCCAACCCGTTGGAAGATAAGTTCCTGTGTTACAGAAAAAGTGTGATGTAGATAGAAAAAGTTTTCATGCAGTTCTAAAGATGTTGGGATATATAAAGATCTCACAAATAAGTGATAACTGGTGGTGTAGATGTATCTGTGCTGTTGCAATTTAGACCATCCCATAAAATTTCTGGGGGACACATGGATCTCCTTGCCATGTGATTCTATTTAACCCATATCTTGCTTTGATTTTTCCGATAGCAATAACTGTCAAGAGTACAACAATAATTATACATGTTGTATTTAGCATAAGCTACGCTTTCAAAACTTTTATACATATTTATTTGTGTTAAATGCATATGTATATATATATATGTATATGGAACCTTGCATGAGTAGTAAGCGTACCATCATTTTCATTTGTTTCCAGTTGGTGGAATTTGACGACTGTATAAAGTTCGATGGCGTTGAGAAGAGGTGGGAGAATAGATTTTGTAGTTCTTATCAGCTCTAAGTTGCATACTCCTCCATTGCAAGTAACTGGTGATGTGGACTTAATTGTCGTGGTCTTCAAATATTCAGGTCTTATCGTTTTATCAAACTGTTGGCCGTTCCAAAATATATCAAACTCTCTAAAGTCACCGGTCGGTAATGCTTGGACCTCAGAGAAGTGGAGGTACAAGTAAATTTGGTCGTCAGGGAAATCGAGCTCCTCCGTAATATTAAACGGTGCACTATCATTCGCAGGTATGGCCGCGGTCTTGAGTACATTCTTGGGCACAAGAAAACCATTAGAGTTGTTCGCTTCGAGTGTGGTGGAAATTTGCATCCATTGTGGATCAAACTTTGGTTCCCATATTCTGTCTTTGACGTCATTTGGGTACCTGGTGATTCATAAAATATTTTATTATTACCTTCTTTATTTTTGATAACTATAGGGATCTCAAAAGCTTTCTAGAAAGACTCAATTTAAAGTGTGGTTAGGTGGCCAATGCTACTCGAACCCAAGGAACCCTTTACTACTAGACGAAGTCGACTAGGTTCTTTGTATTATTACTTATTAACTACATAAACACAAATGAGGAAAGAGGTTAAGCGACTTACGATAGAATGGTATCTGAAGTGGTAAGATAGTATCGCTTGAAACCCTTCAATGAGCCAGATTCAGTCAGGTAAAGGTCATTCGCCAGTGGCCTTAGTTCCAGAGATGTAACCATTGGCGTGGTCGGGCCTGTTTTAACAAGACACAAATCCAAGGAATTTGATTTTGGGATGTAAATGATCTCCTCGGATTGACCGCTTATTCTTTTTTCTAGATCTATCGTTACCCAAAAGTTAGGACCAACGTATAAGTCAAACTTAGGAGTAATATTAAGACCGTCATAGTTTCCATATAGAGCTGTAAATCTCATCAGATAATTGGTCCCTTGCTTCACACTAAGATTGTAACAGTTGCGTATACCATCTGGAAAGTATCTAAGAGTCACGTATGACTTTATGGTCTTTGGTAGACTTGGATCAATCTTCCCAATCTTCCCACTTTGGATGAAGTCCGAGTCTGATGAGAACCATAATCCAGTATCTGGCTCCATATATGGTGACGCTTCACTGGGGGGTAAACCGCAATCCAAACTGATGAACCCTATTACGATATCCAATAGATCGATCATCAGTTAATGGTCAGTTATAACTATTTGAATTTTCTTTTGTTATAGGAAAATATAAGATAATCATTGTTGTGCTAAAATTGAAAAATTTCTACTCTTTTTTTAAACCACATGCATTGTGCAGATTTTAGTTCAGTTAATAGTAGATTTTCTACTGTGAAAATTCTATTAACGTATCTCAACAAAAGATATATAGATACATACCTTCTTGATCTTCAGCGTGAGAAAGGTGAATAACAGTGAAAGTTGCAATAAGTGCGACCAACAAAACCCCATGGGGACTCTCCATATGCTATTGCTTTCCAAGCAAAATCAAGAAAGTCAAGAAAAGTTCTGAACCATCAATATATTTTAAGCTAAAAACGTTACCAAGACAATCCCTTAAAATCGTGCGGACATGTCATAGTTTCGTCTTTCCACAAAATAAGTTTTATCTGATGAAGGAGTTATATACTCCGTTCTGTAGAGGAGAAACGAATGTATGATATTTTATTTTATTGGTCAGAAAATGCTCAACTTGTCTTGAATTTTGATTAGTTTAAAGTACCTATCAATGGAATTTTTTAACAACGAACATGGGTAGTGTCGAAATGCACAGATAGATATGCCTTCAAGTAGTTGACTTAAAATTTTACGATGTTTCAATCTGTTTTGGGCATCATAGGTTTCAAGTAGAGGGTGTCCACTCCGGTTTTATTTTGTCTTAAGTTTGACTTTTATGTTTTAAAATGTGTTGCATTATTTTGACCCAAAAAACTGTGTTGCATTATTAAATTATGTTAGCATTTGATATCCAGATTTCATTTGTTTGCTATAACAATACAGAAGGCATTCCCAAGTTTCTTGAATAGGTGCATATCGGTCCTGAGTATATTAACATCTTTGATTTGAATAATTGAGTAGATACACAAAGGTGTATAACTATAATTGAAAGGATTTATCCGATTGTGCCGCAGTTAAAAAACAATACGAATAGTAAGTGTTACACCTAAATCGAAAGTACGAATAGCCATGGATGTGGTGTATGCTCTGAAAAGATAAGGAAGAGCTCTCTACGGTTTCGGCTGTTAGAGCATGATTATTGCATAAACCTTTATTAGGGTCTCTTATCAATATTTTAATAGTACTAGAGATTTTCCCTGGCTACGTCCGGGTTTTTTCCTCTATATTACAAATTATGTATTATTTTTCTGATTAAAATTTTAAAATTATTAAAACTTTTAAAAAAAGTTATTTCATTATCAAAGTACATATAAATTGGTACACAAATTGAATAAAAATAAATTAAAATATTAGTTAAAATTCATTTATTCCTTTATCTCGTTTATTTGAGTTTCGTGAAACTATGATTAAATTAACATATAATTCAAACATTGTTTTAATGTTTAACTCAACCAACATATATTAAATTTTTACTATTGATTATTTATTATTTAGTGATAAGAAAATCTATATGAATTCGTTCTAAAGTGTCAAGGGAGTGGTGAAATGAAGAACAATTGAAACTTATAAAAGTGAAGTACATTAAAAAATTCTGAAATTATGTCAAATATATTTTTTTTCCATGCAGCAAAACAAAATATTTAAAATATAATAATATGTTTTTTTTTTGGGGGGTAAAATGTTAAATTATTATACCAACTTTTCAAATTTTGACAGAAAAAACACAGCAAACTAGTAGCAGAAGAACGAAAAAGAACTAAACAGAAGGATCTAAGCAATGAAAGAACAAATGAAGCAAAGAAGAAGCAGAGTGTGGACGAACTTTAACTTTAGCGCGAAGGACCAGAGAGCGAGTCGATAACAAAGAGAGAGCCAACGGTTGCCACGAGCTACTGGAGAGAAAGGCGCCCTCAAACCTTGAAACACACGGCTCCTACAGCTTCCGGAGAACTCAAACGTCACAAACTGCCCAAAGAATCACAACCCAAACTCGCTAGCTAATCTAAGAGACACCTAACCGGCAGCACGAAAAGGATCTCACAGCCGACGATGCCGTCGTTCGGAGAAGGGTGCTGGAGATTGCTGCCTCCAACTCACCAACCCGTGACCGTTTACACCCGTTGAACCCAAAACCCATATAGAGCAGTGAGACCGGCTAGAAAGCTGGAGCCAAACTAAAGCCTAACCAAAGCCTACTAACCCAAATAACTCCACAGCTAAACCGTTACCGAGAGCCCGAGAGGATGGAGAACCGACGACCGCCACCGCCAAGCCCCACATCTTCATTAGGAGAGGCGAGAGTAACATGAGGGCCACAACACCGGACCTGCACACAAACAGAGGCAAGAACTGCCGCAACACCCCAGATCCGAAAATCGAGTGGAGCAAGAAGCAAATTCTGAACCAGACGCGCGACCACCAGAGAGACTAGAGATGTAGCTTACCGACTAAAGCTCCGGACCGACTCCCACGCGCCGTTACCGGCAGGACAACCGATAACCCGAGACTGAACAGAAGCAAGAAGCCCACCACAATGCTCCTAGCCAGAGCCAACCACGAACACATCCCGGCCGAAGACCGAGAGAACCACCGTGAGAATGACCCAACCGACATCACATGCGCTACTGCTCACCCGAGAGCCCGCACCAAGCAACACAAAAACGCCGGAGCTCCAAGCACGAGACTGGAGGTCAGACACACAGGGGAGACAGGCACTGTCCTCACGCGCCTAGACTCGCCGCCGGAGACCCCAGATCTGAAACTCGAACTTCCGGATCTGAGCTTTACGCCGAGCTCTCCCTGCCGCAGAGAGATGGGAGCACAAAGGAGAGAAAGACATGAAAAGAAAAAAAGAAAAACACAAGAGAAAGGAGAAGACCCGGCGACCGCGAACGGCGGAGCGGCCGCCGGAAAAGGAAGCAAAAAGTCGGAGGAAGTTTGGAGAAGAAAGAGGGGGGAGAAGAGAGAGCAAACCCTCTCTCATTCATTAATATAATAATATAATAATATGCTTTAAGAGCTATTTGTTATTTTTCCTAAGAAAATCCAAAAACTATAATTGATTTTTGTAAAGGATATACAATTTATGTCTTTTAATTGACATTGAATGATTGCATTCAATAATGCTCACTAATAGAAATTCGGGTTCTAATATTTCATCTTGGACTGGAGAATATTTAATTTTGTACAAACCTCAATAATCAATATTACTTATATAATATTAATTGTTCATCATATCGAAGTATCATATTATTATCTATTTTACCTTGGAATAAAAAATAGCGTTTGTTTAGGTGTATATAGACTGAACCATAAGAATTAAGTTTGGTAAAGTAACTGAAATTAGTCATATGTAGCTTGTACTTGCAATAGTAGAAACTTACAAAAATAGAAGTAAATGTTGATAAGCTAAGCAGACTTCTCTAATTTTAAATCATTGAACAAATTTAAAATGATTGATTTTTCTTGTTTAACTTTCATGACTCCCAGTCTCCAACCAATTGCAAAAAACTTATCCAAAATGGAAACAATTATCTAAGAAAATAAAAAGACGGAGAAAAGGATAAATAACACCTTCTCATCGATGATGAGCATCTCCTCTCCAATCAAAGTTTTTGTTCGCAGGTTTCGATACTCCCATTAATGAATGAGACGAAACCGCAACTCAGCTTCGTGTGGGCCCGGTGTGACGTCGGCAAAGAACATAACGTCGACACCGCTATCATCGGAGACAACAGCCTTCCCGTGAGGCTTGGTTGAAACCACAGAGGAGACATAGACTTGACCGGTCGGTTTGGAGGAGCCATCAATTTTGGAGGTTGAACTGTGACCAATCGCGGAGGAACCGTCGGGGTTGAGGACTGACATGCGATCTCTGGACTCGGTACAAAGGTGTTTCGACTCCATCAGAGTGGATGAACCATCGGTATTTGAAATGGTCTTCCGATCGACCGCATAGGCGCATTCGTTCCTCTTCTTCGACATGCAGTCGTCGGAATCTGCAGAGTTGCCTTTCGAATCCATGGATTTGATTTCTTGTAGAAGGTTTACGAAATAAAATGGATAGGAAAAAAAATGAATTGATTTTTATAGTAGAATAGATGACAAGGAAGATGAAAGGAGGCCATTAATGTCATAAACAAAGTTTTGATTAATCGAAAACATGGTGAAGTCTCGGTTTCGAAACCGATTGCAGAGATGAAGAGAGGAGGCAAAGAGATCGACATAAGTGAGAAAGTGATGACCTAATTAGATCTACGTCTATGCTCTGCATTATGGGTTACAAAGCTCAACCGATTTTTTTGTTACATAAATGAAGCCCATATGATACACAGTCACTGACGACGTGGCAGAAAGTAACATTGTGATTGGTTGAATTAAAGTATCACATGGACAATTTCATATGCTCTCATATTGAACTTTTATTATAGTAGTGATTAAGTAGAAAAAGTAATTTAAGAGACAATGATAAGAAACCATTAAATTTAATTGCTTCATTGCAAGGTTCTTATTTTGGGGTTCTTAAAAAAGTTATTAAACATTTTTTATTAAACATAATTTTTTCATTAAATAAAACATATTAAAAGATAACATTTTAAACATAGATTTTAAAATAAAAACATAAAAACAAAGATTAATAAAATAAACGATAATAATTTGAAAGAAGCATCGAAGTTTAGTTATTGTCTTCATCTTGTCCAAATTTAAGCCATACATGTTCAACCAAATCATTTTTGAGTTGTTGATGCATCTGTCTATTATGAATTCTAGTTCGAACCGCCATCATATTGTTGATATTTGTAGGGATATCTGTAGAATACGAGAGATCCACATGTGGACTTCCGTTTTCTTCTCCTTGTTGGAACTTCGAAACATCAAATTGAGTGTATCCATCTCGTCTTATACTACCATATTATGGAGTATGATATATGATCGCATAATCTTTCCAATTTTGATTTTATCCCAAAAAAGTGATGGATTTTTAACAATGGCAAAGCGAGCTTGCAAGACTCCAAAAGCACGTTCGACATTCTTTCGAACAGCTTCTTGACGTTGAGCAAACAAAAATGCTTTTGGCCCTTGTGGTATTGGAATAGATTGGATAAAAGTAGTCCATTTCGGATAAATACCATCGGTGAGATAGTAAGCCAAACGATACTCTCTTCCATTGACATAGTAAGTGACTTCCGGAACAAGACCCTTTATTATGTCATCAAAAATAAGTGAGCGATCAAGAACATTGATATCGTTTAAAGTACCTGGAGGCCCAAAAAATGCGTGCCCTATCCAGAGATCATATGAGGCAACACCTCTAAAACGATCGTTGGTTTCCCCGAAACCCGAGAATATTGGCCTTTCCAAGCGGTGGAAAAATTCTTCCATTCCCAATGCATACAATCAATGTTTCATATCATCCCATGAAATCCACGATGCTCTCCAATATCAAGTAGACGTTGAAGATCCGCTGGTGTTGGTCTTTTTAGATACTCATTGCCGAATAAATTAATTATTCCTTCCACAAAAATTTCCAAACATTTATGGGTTGTACTTTCACCGAGACGGATGTATTCGTCGACCGTATCTGTTGCAGTTCCATATGCTAAAACACGAATAGCTGTTGTACACTTTTGGAGTGCAGAGAGACCAAGCTTTCCAAGAGCATCTTTTTTGGCGAAAGAATTGAACTTCATTTGAGAGTCGTTGAAACATGTGCATGAACAATGGTTTGTTCATTCTAAAACGTCGTCGGAAAATTTTTCAGGATACGTGGGAGTTTCACCGAAATAATCATTACATAGCCGAACATGACCTTCTTCACGATTTCTTTCGATAAAAGCTCGTTTTTTCTTTTTTTTCTTCCGTCTTCTTCATCACGAATGGTGAAATTCTCAAAAGTTTGATCAAATTATTGATCAAACGTATCGTCAATTGATCCCTCAAAATCGTTATGGGAAGAAGATGACATATAGAGATGGTTTATAATTGTTTTTGTGAGCAAGAGATGGAAAGAACAAGAACAAGTTTTTTCTCTAAAATGTGTTTGATTGTTGAGAAAATGGTGAGAAAGATAGAGAAGAAGACTTGTTTTTGATCAAGAGAAAGAGAGAGAACAAGAGTTGTTTCTGATCAAGAGAAGAAGAGAGAACAAGACTTTGTTAATGCTCAATGTGTTGCTCGTTTGTATGTAAGGAGAGAAGAAGAAGTTTCTAATAGATAAAACAAAGAAGAATACAAGACATTATACAAGACATTATTACAAGTCCGTGACACAACTACACTACAAAACAAAGTCTATGACACAAAACTTCAGAAGACAAGAGTGGACAATACAAGTTCGTGACACAAACTTACAAACACAAACATTACAGAGACAAGTGATAGACCTGTGACTCTTCTTGACCTGCAGACGAGAACAACATCAGAACATAACACAATGACATTACATAAGAGAAACAACAACATTCTTACTTTGATCTTGTTTAGGCAGTGTTGTTCCAATGTCAAAGAAGATGAAACAGAACATGGTAGCGGGAACACTCATTACTACCAATGCCACTTTCTGTATTTTTTTTAAACGGAACATGGTACGTGGCTTTGATGGTAATGAGTGGTCCCATTACCATATTAATACAAAACGTGTGTTCCTTGAGAGACCATTCCTGTAACAAAATAATAACAACAATATGCATAAGATCATGAATCAATAACAGAAGCAAGCAAGACATGAACTCATTAAACATAAGCAATAACAACAAACATCAGTACAAGACAAACATTACAAACACGACTACAAGACTAATAGAACAATAACAAGAAGTAGAGCTTACACCGAGACTTAAACCTAGACTTATGCTTAATCAGCTAAACATTAACTCATTAATCAGCTTCTTCTTCAACACTTCTTCATATTCAGGAAGCAACTCTGGTTTTGCAATGAGACTCTCAAGCAGCTTCATCTTGGAGAGCTTTTCTTTCATTGCCAAATCCTCCTTCTTGATGCTCCACATTGTCTGAAACCGAGACAGCTCGTTGCCCTCAACCATGGTCTTCTTACCACGTGCTTTTGCTGCCTTAACACCAGGAGGTCGATTGGTTCCTTCATCATCTATAGCACTATCCATTTCATTAGCTTGAGATCTTTCTGGCTGTGAACCTTCGTCACACTTCCTCTTTTTGGAGCTGCCATCAGTAATGAACCACTTCTGATCATTACGCAGTTCCTTCCAAGCGTGTTCAAGGGTGAACTTCTTCTTATGTTTCGTGAAGAAGATTTCGTGGACAAGCTTGAGAACATCATTCTCATTTTGACCAGAAGTTTTCTCTCTAGTTGCAGCTTCATATGCTCCACAAAACTTGGATACTAAATCATTGATCTTGTGCCACCTTTGTTTGCAGTGAGATGTTTCTCTTCTTTCACAGCCAGCAAGCTTAGAACTAGTCGCAAAATACGCTGCAATCCTCTTCCAGAAAGCTACTGACCTTTGCTCGTTCCCTACAAGGGGATTTTTGCTCGTGTTTAACCACAAGCTTATGAGGACTACATCATCCGTTGGCGTCCAAGTCCTTCGTTCCTTACGCTCTATAGGAGTTTCTTGTTTGATCTTTATGCCTTCACTAGCTTTCTGGTTGCGAAAAAGGGAATAGAAAAAGATTCTACAACTATGGAAGTATCTTGTTGACTTTGAAGAAGATCAACAAAATTAACATACAGATTGTAATCCATATCTTAGTATGTTTAAGAAGAGTAAAGGATCCTGTTTGAAAAATAGAAGAGAACCAGGTCTCTGTTTTATAGCAGAGAGAAAGAAGAAGGCATTCATCTCAAACACAACCAATTCGAGTAGACATTTAGCTAACAATCACTTCTATTTATAACTCATCCATCACCTCTATTTATTCCAACCCTAACTCAAACCACATTCGATTTCAATCAAACTAATTACTCAGTTCATTACTTATTTAACACTTCTATTAATTCTAATCCTAAAGAAAAATTGTAACTCATTAACCACAATTCTACCACAAACAAAGTCTCTTTTTAAACTCCTTGTAATAGTTTCATCACTTGTATTTATTGCCAAACACAACCACGTTCTACCCTAACCAACACATTAATTACCCAATTACAAATGAATCGACAGACAGAAACAAGGCAACCACCAATTAATTACACTCAATTCAATTATAACCACAACCTAAATCACTCAGTTTGCAGAACCAGATGGAAGAGAAAGTTTAACATGTATTGTGCATTATACTCTTTGGTCGATGAACCTTGCTCATGTCTCTTCATGGCACTGCACTTGTTTCTCCCATGGCCCTTGCTCCCAACAGATTGATCCATCCATGTAAAAAAAATAAACTCATAACAAATCAAAAGAAAATCAAGAAACATTTACTATAATCAAATCAAAATTGATCCTTTGATCTTAAGAAACAAATTACACAATGACTCAAACACAACAAACTTCCTCTTTTTGAAACAAACAAATCAAAGTTGATCTTCCCATCTTAACAAACAAGCTACCGCAAACACAAGATGCATGAAACATAGACATATACATGAAACAAAAGCTTCACGAAATATCATCGCATTAAAAGAGAATGAGATTCTTTACCTCTCGATCCCACTCAGCTGTCTCGATTGACTTAGTTGCATGTGGTTCCTGATAACGCAAAAACAAACAACAAAGTCAGAACCTTTTTTTCCCTTCTCAAATGACAACACAATCACGAAACAACAACGATTTTACCTTTCCTTTGTTGCTGCAGCTGCTTCGATTCGACTCAGACAGAGAGAGATAGATATAGCTTATTCGATTCGCCTTCTGTTCATAAAACACCCTCTTCGATTCGCCTCCGTCGAGGAGAGACACCGACAAAAATCTCTGTCGCCGTCGAGGAGAGCCACCGAGAGAGAGAAACGGACCGAAAAACGCAAACAATTATCCGATCAGAACAAGAAGAAAGATAATCAAAGATATGCATAGGGGAAGAACACAACAAAAATCATACCTTTCCTATCGAAGAGACCCACAAAGAGGAAGAGAATCATTGTTTCCTTCGTCAACGACAGCCATGGCGAGAGACCTCGTTGATTCGTCCAGGAGCCACAGAGACAGACATAATCGCCCTTCCATCGCACACAGAGAATACTCAAGAGATAGAGAGAAGGGAAACGAGGAGTGGAGAAGAGAGAAGGAAAGCACCGCTTCTCTGTCCTCTCAAAAGGCAACACGTGTCTCTAAGAGACGACTCTTCTTGCCCAAATTAATACACGGTTCTTCTTGCATGAAGTATTTTTACTTTTCTTTTTAAATGAAAATCACCTAAGATACACCTTAAGGCACCGTGTTAAAGGTGATCTTAAGAATTCTAGCCTTTTCTTTGCGTTTTATGATATAGGGAATGCTATCAACCGGACAAGTCAGCTAAGTGAGAGAGTAACAAAGAGTTTACATATAAAAACAGAGCACACTTTTCTTCTCCTAAACTCTTTACACTTTTTTGGTAATCAAAACTAACTATTTACACTTGAAAATTGATTTGGTGCACTATGAATGTCGAATCAAGTGGACCCGTTCATCGCCTTCTTTATTGCGTTATATTGTAACGGTGGTATTAGACCCGTCGCGTCCTTGGAATCAAAAATAGTTGAAGGCGTGGAGTTTCAGGTCTTCAAAGTTGCTTCCATTGACTTGTGTCCATAGATTTCTGACACTGAAAGATCATTTTACTCATGATGACTTATATGATTTGAATAAATTGGCATTAACGGTGTATCTTCTTGGTGGTTGTTAAGTTGGGTATGAAGAATCAACTATATTGAAGCTTAAACGAAGTCGAGAATGAAAATTGGATTAGTAATTGAAGATGGAATGGGATTAACGCCTAATTAGTTGTAACTCAATCGTTTACGATTATTAAAGCTGGTTATCAGTTGCAATATACTTTACTTAATATAAAAACAAAGCTCATGTGTTGTACATGATAGATTATATTAGGGTTACAAACTTTATGTCTCAACCATCATGTGATCTTGGAGAGTTATTTGCCTTGTCATGCTCTAGAGACGTAGCCACATCGGTGAACTCTGGGTAATCAATTATCCTCTATGTGTGCTCATGTTCTTAATTTAGTTCTCCTACGATTTTTACAACAAGTGGTATCAGAGCTCAAGGTTGTTGAATCAAGGTTTCTTAGTTGAAGCTGTTGAATCAATGGCGAACGCACATATCGAGGATGAGAGATTCAATGGAAAAGGGGATTTCCCTTTGTGGAAGAAGCGTATGCTTGCTCATCTTTCAGTCTTGGGGTTGAAGGATGTGTTGCTGGAGAAAAAATTGATTCCAAAGTCGGTGATTAAGAAATACGAGGATGATGATGTGTTCAAAGAAAGGTTTCAAAGGGAAGAGTCGGAGAGGTTGGGGTGATCTGAGAAAGCGATGAATCTTATCATCCTTCATGTTGACGATCATGTATTGCGGAAGATCGAGGCGTGTACGGACACTGCATCGACTTGGTCAACATTGGTAATGTTGTATCTCTCTAAATCTTTACCGAATAGGATTTCTATACATTCAAGAGGAAGAAGTCTCATTTGTTTGATGAAAATATCGATGATTTCTTGAAGATATTATCAAATTTGTCAAGTGTGAATGTGCAGGTATCTGAGGAAGTTCATGCTATTCTCATGATGGAATTACTTCCAAGTCAGTACAATTACTTAAAGGAAACACTCAAGTATGGAAGGAAAACATTATCTCTTGAGGAAGTCGCGAGTGCTGTGAGATTAAAGGAGCTAGAGATCAAGGAGTCTGGCTCGTCGCAGAGAAATGATGAAGGCTATGGTTATTTTGCTATTGACAGACCTGATAAGAGAGAGATGTTGAGTAGCAGTGGTAGAAAGGGTAAAGGAAGATCGAGATGTGGATCAGGTTCTAGACTCATGTGCTAGTACTGTAAGAAAGAGGGTCATGTGAAGAAGAATTGATATGCTCGTAAGAAGAAGTATCGTAATGATGAATCTGCAAAAGCTTCTGTGTAGTGGATGCAAAGGAAGATGCCTTGTCTGTATCTAATAGTAGGCATAAAGATACATGGATTCTCAACTCAGGTTGTTCCTATCACATGACATCAAGAATAGATTGGTTTGATCAGTTTCAGGAACTTACTTCACGACAAGTATTGTTGGGAGATGACAATGCTGTAGCAGTTCATGGAATAAGGACGATAAATGTGAAGACCTATGGAGGAACTGTTAAGGTTCTCACTAATGTGAGGTATATTCCGAAGCTCAAAAGAAACTTGATTTCCGCTGGTACTCTGGATATACTTGGTTTTAAACACTCAAGTGGAAAGAGGAAAACCAAATTCTATAAAAATGATGATTCAGGGTACCTTGAGTGGTCCACTGTACTTTCTCAATGGTGATACTGTTGCATGGCAAGTGAAAGACTGTGCAGAAGAAAACTCTGTCACTGTCAAAGGATGAAACCAGTCTTTAGTACAAACAACTTGGTCATTCAATATCAAGAGGTTAAATATACTTGCTAAAAGGGGAATCCTAAATAAAAGAAGGAGTGGACTTCTAGACTTTTGTGAAAGCGGCGTCATGGGAAAACATAAGAAGTTGAGTTTCCATACAAGAAGGCATGATTCATGTGAAGCTTTGAAGTATGCTCATGCTGATTTGTGGGGTTCCACAAATGTAACTCCAAGCTTGTTTTAGAAGCAGTATTTCTTTTCAATCATTGACGATTTTAGCAAAAAAGTATGGGTATTCTTCTTGAAAAATAAGAGTGAAACTTTCAGAAAGTTCAGAGAGTGAAAAAAGCTTGTTGAAAATCAAATCAACAAGAAGGTTGACTGTCTCAGAACCGATAATGGTTTGGATTTCCGTAACTCGGAGTTCAATGGGTTTTGTAAAAGTGAAGGTATTGAAAGACACATAAAATGTGCGTACAAGCCACAATGGCGTTGCTGAGCGTATGAATAGAACAATCATGGAGAAAGTAAGGTGCATACTTGATGAATCATGCCTAAGAGAAGAGTTTTGGGAAGAGGTTGTGTCTACAACTGTTTACCTAATCAACAGAAGTCATGCCTCAGCGATTGATAATGTGATACCAGAAGAGTTGTGCTTGATAAGAAAACAAGGTTATATTCACCTAAGGAGGTTTGTATCAATGGTATATATACACGAGGATCAAGGCAAGTTAAAGCCAAGAACGATTAAGGGTGTATTCATTGAATATTCGGCTGGTACAACGTGTGGTTGCTTGATGAAGAAAAAATTGTCATCAATATGAACATGTTGTTTACTGAGGGTGTTTTGTTTAAGGATCTAAAGAAAGAAACTGCTACATGAGATGTTTCAGGAGACAATGAACTTGTTCAACATGAAACTATGTTTGAAACATGAAAAACTTTCGAGTGCTGGCATGGTTGAGGTTTCAGGTGGAGATAATGTTCAGATTGCAGAAGGCTCAGAGGATTCAGAAGTCAGAACATGAAGATATTCAAGGGAGTTATAGACTTTCAAAAGATAGACCTGGCAAGCAGATTGTTCCACCTTCAAGGTTTTATGATTATGAGGTAACTGAAGCATTTGCACTTGTTATAACTAAAGATGTGGTTGCAGGCGAGTCTCAAGACTATCAAGAAGCTATAAACAGTAGTGAATTTGATCTGTGGAATGGGTCTATGAGAGAAGAGATGAGTTCTTTGAAAAAGAACAAGACTTGGAATATGGTTAAGAGACCTGAAAAGAAGAAGGTCATCAAATGCAAATGGGTGTACAAGCTAAAACTGGGCTTAACAGAGACATGAGCCAAGATACAAATCAAGACTTGTGGCTAAAGGTTACTCACATAAGGAAGGTGTTTATTATCATGATATCTTTGCACATGTGGTAAAACAAATTTCTATAATGTTTCTCTTGTCGATTTATATAATGTTTCTATCATGATATCTTTGCACATGTGGTAAAACAAATTTCTATAATGTTTCTATTGTCGATTGTGTCGTCAACATTGATCTTGATTTAACAGCTTGATGTTAAAACTGCATTTCTTCATGGGGATATTAAGGAAGAAATTTATATGGAACAACCTGAGGGGTTTTCATGTGAAGAACAAGTAAGAATACGTGTGTCATTTAAAGAAATCTTTGTATGGACTCAAACATACTCCAAGACAATGGAACATATGCTTTGACAGTTTCATGAAAGAACTTGGGTTCAAGAAAAACGATTTTGATTACTGTGTATATGTGAAAGAAGTGACTGAAGGAACATATGTCCACTTACTTCTCTATGTAGATAATATGTTGGTGGCTTCTAGAATCATGGTGGAGATAGCGAAGGTGAATAAACTGCTAAGTGGAAGTTTTGAGATGATTGATTAAGGCTATGCTAAGATGATTCTAGGCATGGGCATATACATGGACCATGCAGGTGGAGTTTTGACATTATCTCAATCAAGCTATGTTAAAAAGGTGCTTCACACATTCAATATGAGTGATGATAATACGAATACTACTCATGTTGGTTCTCACTTTAAGCTGAATGTTGTTGATAATGGAGAACATGAAATAAAGATGGAGAATGTGTCTTATTCTAATGTCATAGGAAGCACTATGTGTGCGATGAGTGAAACAAGATGTGATCTCGCGTATGTTGTGGGGTTAGTGGGAAAGTACATGTCAAGACCAGGTTTGATGCATTGGGCTGCAGTCAAATTGGTGCTGAGATATATGAAGGGAACAAAGGATCACAAGTTAGTGTTCAAGAAGAGGGGAACTTCAAGATAAAAGGTATTTGTGATGCTGATTTCTCATCAGATTTGGATAAGAGGAGGTCGATTACTGGTTATGTTTTCTCAGTTGGAGGGAATGTCATTAGCTGGAAGTCTGGTTTGCAACATGTGGTAGCTCTCTCTACAATAGAGGCAGAGTACATGGCGCTTGTGGAAGCAGTTAAGGATGTTATTTGGTTGAGAGGTTTGTCTGAGGAAATAGGTTTTGAGGAAGATTCAATGACAATTTGGTGTGATTCACAAAGCGCATTGTGTTTAGCCAAGAATAACGTCCATCATGAACGAGCTAAACACATCAGGAGGAAGTTCGATTTCATCAGAGATATCATTGAGCAAGGGGATGTGACTGTTGAGAAGAGCCATACTTCGAAGAACCCTGCATACATACTAACCAAGGTCGTTCATATGAAGCAGTTTGAAGTGGCTATGAGGGTTCTCAGAGTGGCCAAGCACAAAGGTGTTTGGTGTTTGGTGTTTTCCTGGCAATTACATGAGTTGGCAACATGATAGTTACAGACATAGCTAATTAGTCAGCAAGGTGGAGATTGTTACGTTGGTGATGAATAATCAGCTATATTAAAGCTTAAACGAAGTCGAGATTGACTCCTTTGTTGATTTGGTAGACCATAATCTCGCTCATTTTGCAGGTTCCAAAGCTCGAGTATAGGTTATGCTTCCTCTTCAGCCCATATTCATGCTATGATGGTGACAAGGTCCTTCCAGCGTAAGGTATGAATCCTGGAACTATCCTATTATGTGCTTAAAAGACTATAGTTATTTGAATTGGATGAGAGTGGGATGCATTAGCTCCCTTTCCAGATTAATCCAGTGTGATGGTGATGAGGGAAGGATTCGGAGTTGCGCCCACAACTTAGTTGTGTCATCCGATGATTCAAAGCTATTAAGCCCATGGTTTTGTTGTTTTTGCTTGATTTCTAGTTTGTATGTAACTATAAGGATGTCTTATTTGAGAGATTAATGAAATGTTACTTAGAAAAATAATAATAAAATAAAAACAACAAAAAGTTCATAATGTAAAATGCGAAACTTCTTTCAGATATTTTTTTATATATTAATAACTTTTCTTAGTTTTTTTTCTTGACTTTATAATCCTAATTTGGTATAAATTAAATTGTTTGCCAAGAAAAGTAAGTTGTTTGAATCGGTTTATGCTGAAACATTTCCATTGAATGGAATCCGAAGCACGTTTGCTTATATATTATGAAAACATAATCCCTCATAAGATTCTACCCTTATTTCCTTTGATAATTACATATTGTGCTACTGGATATTTTCTAAAACAACAATTTATTTAAGAAAATATCTAACTATATCACCTACTTAAACGTAAAATATCCTCCCTTGATTTATTAGTATCAATCAACATAATATAATTTTCATATACTCACAAACCAGAAATTTTTGTGAAAATATTAATGTATTGTGCCCTAGAAAACTTTAGTTTAACATATTTAGGTTCATCAAACGTAGAAGGATATTTTCACATTATTCTAAAATTATGCTACATGATTTAAGTATACGTATTTGTAGTTTAAATGCAACACTAGATTTTGATCCGCGCTTTCAAAGTGCGAGATTATTTTCGACACAAACCAAATTATATGAAATAATTTTGCATTTTTGATTATGTATCTACATTTAAATGTTACAAATGAAGCGCTATATCCAGTGTTTCGGGTCACAACCCGGACCCGCGGTTAAACTGTCTAACTAATGATTTTATATGGAGTCCGGTTTGTTTTTTCTTTAAACTTGTTATTTAATTTTTTTATAAAATCTGCAAAATACGCTAAAATTTAGGACCCGACTACTGGTTGAACCATGGGTGGCCACTATGTAATAGAGTATTCTAATTTATGAATGTTTAGATGAATGGTGGATATATATTATGAATGTTATGCTCTTATTTTACAAAATTTAGTCAAACTAATTTATCATTTTATTGCAAGCGTAACGGATCAATATTCGAGAGGATACATACTAAATTAGAAATAGATACATGAATGTGAGATGAATTTTGACCCGCATTGTAAGCGTAATAGATCAATATTCGAGAGGATACATACTAAATTAGAGATAGATACATGAATGTGAGATAGATTTTGACCCGCACTTTAATGTTTCTTATTAGATTTTGATCAAATATTAATGTTTATTATTAGATTTTCACCGGCATTTTAATGTTTCTTATTAGATTTTGATGAAATATTAATGTTTATTGTTAGATTTTGACCCGTACTTTTTAAAGGAGAAATTGTCAAAAATACCACTTCTCTTGTATCACTTTTCAAAAATACATTAATCACTTTTACCCTTATTTTTTAGAAGGGGAAAACACACTTATAACCATTGGTTTAATTAATCTAATACTTAGGGTTTAGAGTTAAGGGTGGTGTAGGGTGGGGGTAGGGTTTAGGATTTTAAAATTTAGGATTCTAATTAATTTTTAAAAAATTTACCCCTTAAAAAGTGGTATTTTTGAAAATGTCTCTTTAATGAAGGTAAAAATAAAAAAATGGTACAAGGAAAGTGGTATTTTTGAAAATTCCCCTTTTTAAAGCGAGATGAATTTTTAGTCAAATATTTATTTACTCAAAATTAGAAATCTTATACATGTGTATCTTTTTATTAAAACATTTTTTTAAAGTATATATAATAAAAATAAAATTTACACTAATATAATTTTATGGAAATAAGATAATTAATTTATATAATCTGCTTCATATATTATAATACAATTTTTCAATTTTAAATATTCGTAAAATTTTATTTTATTAGTATATTTTTGTCAACATTATTATACAAATTAAATATTATTATTATACTCGTCTCATACATGAGAAATATATTAATTATTTTTAATATTTTAATTTAAATATGTATATTTACTTATGAAATGATTTATTAGTTCATATATCGTATTTTAATATTGTTTAATAAGTTGAAATATGTTGTAAAATTCATAAATATAATTTATTTTGTTATTTTATAACTTATAAATAGTTAATTAATGAATTAAGTTACTTTATATTTATTACTTGGGGTAATAATTTAATTATGAATATAAATTATATACATATAAATATTATAGATTTTTTATTATATAATGAATAATGAATAAATTTTCTTTTTAAATATAGTTAATATTAATAATGGCTTTATTATTTAAAACAAATTTATATTTACATTTTAAATAAAAGATATTAAAAGATATTATTAAAATCTAATCTTATGAAAAGATATTTAAGAATATCTTTTTAGATATCTTATTTTGAAAGTATTAACATAATTGGTTAGATATAATATATATTTAATAATAATTAAGTTAGTTATAAGAGAATAAATAGGAAATTAAAAATGTAATGGTCCAATCTAAACTACTTATAAGTAGATAAAAATAGGACACTGTTTTAATATATAGATTCTTATACAGTATTGAATATACGTAATATATCATTCAGTTGACTATTATATTTAGTATGTTTATGATTCCCAAAATTACGATTTTAATATAAATAAGGAATAGTTCAAAATTCTCAATTACCTAATAACAAACCTATTTTAATTTTTAGCATTCAAATTTATTGGTTTTGTTCTTATACAAGGTTACTTACTAAAATTCGAATATTTGATAAGCTGAAATTATGGAAGCAAAACTTGAGAATATACTTTTGTATTCTTAATATTTACTAAATAATTTACAATATATAAAAAAATTATATATATTATTAGGTAAAAATTTACACATTCAAAATGAGAATGACTTAAATATTCAACATTTAGATATTAACATTTGAAAACAAAAACTTTAAATGCAATTTATTATAGAAAATTAGACCTAGCTAAAAATTATATATTCTTGGCATCAAATAATATCAATCTTAATATTTTAAATTTTGGTAATCTTAGCATCTCAAAATATTCTAAATTCAAAATTTTATACGATTTTAAGCTATAAAAAAATATCCAGCTATAATTTTAAAAACCAGCACTAAACCTACTTTTATAAATATCGGGTTATGGTTAATATTTTATGTGTAATTTTTACGATTTGTTCCATCAAATATACAAATTTTATTGAGTATAGGTTAAGTAGACATATAAACTCTTAAAGTATAAACATATTAAACAAATTTTAACTAATATGATATTTGGTTACTTCGATTTAGTTTTAAATCATAGAAACATAAATCAAAACAAATGCAATGTGGTAAAATATTAAAAATGTATAATTATATTCTCATATAATTGTATTGATATAATGTTTTATAAAATAATAAAACAAAATTAAACTTTATGTATGAATGTATGTTGTTTTGTAAAATATAATTGATTATAAATTAATGTACTTCATTAAAAATAAAATATTATAATTTCTTCGTATATTACATGTTAGTTACTAACATAAAAATAAGTTAATACACAAATTAAAAATAAATTATGTACAAACTTAAAAACATATGAAGTATTATAAAATTATAACTTTTGTTATAATCTGTTTTGTAAACAAAAGAATAATCCCGTGCTTTGTGTATCTATACTAAAGCACGAATCAAAATGTAGTACTTTTAATTCTTAAAAGCATAAGAAAATCAAAATTATTCAGCTTTCAGTGGTTAAAATGGGCCCGTTTTCTACGTTATTATATGCCCATCATTGTCCACTGCCAAGAGACGCATGAATATACAAGATAGTATACAGTTGAGTGAATGTTTATTGATGCCGTAAGGCGATTTGCACCATTAACATCATTTTTTCTGAAAGGAGACCTTCCATTAACATCGTTAAGTTTCAACCTTGAAATAGTTTGTTTTTTTCTAATAATAATATTATTATTATATGCTATGACCGTAGTCATACAGTATTAAGAAAAACATTTACAAAAGAGTGGATCATACAATGAACCATAAAACAATAGGATATCACTATTGAATAAAAAGATTGTAGCCGAACAAATCTAGCCACGCCTACCGCGATTCCCTCGTCCTCGGTTCCCCCGTCCCCAGCTTTCGGATTACCAATGCATTTCCCTCGCCTTTGTTGTTGGTTTAACCGGTCTTTCTCGAAAGATTCTTTTTCTTGAAGATGTCATGTGATCCAACAATTATGTATCATTGTCAGAATCTAATGTATCTTCTTCTTCCTCCACATTGATTAAAGAAGCAAACTTGTTAGAACCAAGTTCAGGTTCAACTCTACTACTACAATCCTTTGTGGCTGTAGAAAACTTTTGAGAAAGGAGTGGTGGATGATAAATTTTGGGAAGACTCTGGAGTTGGAGACTCAATTGACTCATTGATCTTTATAATATTATTTGATCTTTATAATATAACTTTATATATAATATGCTCACGTTAATTCTTGCGACGGTTAATTGCAGTGATACCATTAACGAATCAAATATATATAATTGTCATTATTTAAAAAGTTATTTTTATTTAGGTTTCCTTTTTATATTTTTTTCCAAATAACCTACATAATAAATTAAACTTTATAAAATTTAAATGAAAATATATTGATGTCAAAAAATGAAAATATATTTTGTATATAATGTGATTCAATAAAAAGAAAGTTCAAAATAGTCTTGATTTTAAAATGAAGAAATAATTTTCTCTTTTATAAGATAATTTTAAACAACAAATATATATTTTTACAGTCATAAGTATTTTATTTAAATCAATATGTTTCTCAACTTATTAAGAAAAATAATTTAAGTAATATAAACTGATATATTTAGTGAATATTTTTTTTCTTTTTATTTTTTATTTAAGGTTTCTTTTATATTTTCCAATAGTATATATAATAAAGAAAAAAATTATAAACTTTTAAAAGAAATATTTTTATGTATATTGTGATTTCATAAAAAGGAAAGTTTACCAAAATAATTTAAATAATATAAACTCATATATCTTTAATAATAAACAATTTGTTTTTCTTTTTTTAATTACATTTACTTTTTATATTTTCCATATAATATATATAATAAAAAAAAATTTAAAAACTTTAAAAGGAATTTTTTTCTTATATAATGTGACTTCATAAAAGGGAATGTTTACAAAAAATAATTTTGATATTAAAGTAAGAAAATAATGTTCCCTTTTAAAGTTTACCGTTTATGTTTTTAATGCAGCTTCATATCGATCATCACTTTATTTTTTTCTAATTTTTATTTTGCAAAGCAACATGTACAAAATGATTAAAAATCAAAATAAAATTACACATCTACGATGAATAACCAAACTAATACAATGAATACACTTAGTTCCATTTAGCTGAATTAGATTAAAAATAGTTATACTTTAATTTGAACACAATTTACCCACACAATGAGTAATTAGACAAACCCAAATTCTTATATTAAAGTAAAAAATTAACTAAAATAATAATAAATTATTTATAGTAATATTTTATACATATAAATTATAACACGACTCAACATATTATTAAATAAATATGAAAATTTTAAATACTACTATAGAGATATAAACAACCTATTACAATTAAGTTTTTTTGTATAATTTGTATATATGTATGAGGTTTCAAAACATTATTTTTGTTATGTTCATTTATGTAACTTTCAATCAATGAACACCTTAGTTTATTTTATTTTATTTTTGATTTTCACAACAACATAAATTCAATTATATATAATCTTATTAAAATATATTTACAAATATAAAAATATCAAATTAATGAAAATAACAAATTAATCAAAATTTTAACCTATAGAAGAAAATTATTATGGTTGAATAAGAAAAGTTGATGTTATCAATATATCTAAATAATAACCAAACATATAAGATATTATATATACACAATCATACATCTAATTTAAATAACATAATAGTATTTAAAATAAACCATACATATTAATTAAAATATAAATTACAAAATAACTTTAATAAAATATTAATCTCTTACACATTATTTGAGAAGTGATTTGACATGTGTCATCAGCACATTGATTTTGAAAGAAAAATGATGGTATGTCATACTAACAATGATGACATGGATTGAAACTAATTGTGACATGAACATTTACATTAAATGTTGATTTTTTTAAAAGTTATTTACATTAAATAATATCATAGTGGAAATAAAATATAAGAATCTTTTAATTTTTTGAAATCTTATTTAATTATATTTTATAGTTTTATATGTTAAAAACTTCAAAATTATGCATTTTCTTAAATTGTAATTTTCTAATCCCATTACCATTAGTTTGTTTTTTAGTATTTACAAATTCTAGAAATATTATTAAGTCTTACGTTTTGATGGTTATATACCTAAGAAATTTTTTTCTTAATTTTATAGAAATTTATTTAATATATTTTAATCAAAAGAAATAGCTAAAAAATATTTCCAAAATTACAATTTTAAATATATGCATATATATTTTTAAAAAAAATTAAATGAAATTATTTATAGTATCTTTATTTTCGATATAATAAAATTAATATTTAAAATTAAATATTGTACACAGATAATAAAATCTTAAAATTACAAAATTTTATTTTTAAAAATGATTTAAATTTTAAACTTTTATTTCTGCACATGGTGCATGAAACACTTAGTACAAATAAAAGAAGAAGAGTTATGCATGTTCTCAAGTACCGTGATTGTCGCTAGTGAAGAAATCATGTCCATGGCTGGTGGAATAGATGAAATTGTAGTTGCAGCAATGTTGGCAGAACTCGTTCGCTTCTCAAAGATATTTGTATCAGATGAAGTAAGTGTATCTTCATTAACATGAGCATTTCATAGTGGACTAACATGGCGTAAGGTAGTTTCTGTAGCTGAGAAAATAACCTTGTTAAAAATTTTAGTGACGTGTGATGAAGGTAAATGGTCTTGTATCGGATGGGTGATGACATGAATTTCCATTTGTGATGAAGCATCACAATTTCGTTTTGATTTGTCGTAACTGTATTTCCAACGATATTTATATGCATTGGTTACTAAATTAGCATAATCCTGCAAATTAAATATTGAGTCTTAGTAATCCTTTATATATTAAAAAAAATTTCTATAACACTAAAATATTTTTATCATGAATATAATAATATACTAGAGTCAAAATGACCCAAAATGTATCATTTAAAAGAAAAATAGACATTTACACCCCTAAAACTATCCACAATTGTGTAATTTATTCAACACCCTAATTTTCTCTTTTTAACACTCCCCATAATCTTCTCTCTCTTTCATTAACACCCACTTCATTTTTAACTTTTACAATACTTTTGTTTAATAAAATTCAACACCATGTTCCACCATCTTAATTCATCTTTTTATCTCTTACAGTTTAATAACAACATATTAATAACAATTTCGATTGTAATTTAACTTTAATAATTGACATATTTTAATTGTTTTATTTGTATTCTTAACTTGGTATATTTTGGGGGAGAATTTCAAGTTTACCACTTTTGTTGTACCACTTATCATTTTACCTTCATTAAAAAGTCATTTTCAAAAATACCACTTTTTAAGAGGTAACTTTATTTTAAAATTAATTAGAATCCTAAATTTTACATTCCTAAACCCTACCCCCACCCTACACCACCCCTTAACTCTAAATCATAAGTCTTAGATTATTAATCTAAGGGTTATAAGTGTGTTTTTTTCCTCTTAAAAACATGGATAAAAATGATTAAGATATTTTTGAAAAGTGGTACAAGGAAAGTGATATTTTTGACAATTTCTCATATTTTGGGGTATGTTTGAAAATGATAAATTGTTGGAATTTGGATAGTTAAATGGAACATTTGTAAAATTTTGGGTGTTAAAACGATTATTACTATGATCCATTCAACCAAAACAAAAGTGATTTACTATGCGTCATCAACAAATTGATTTAGAAAAAGAAATGATGATATGTCATACTAACAATGATTACGTGGTTCGAAACTAATTGTGACATGGAGATTTATATTAAATGTTGATTTATATTTTTGGTAAGTTTTTTAGAATATGGTAATCTCAAAAATCTTCATTAATATAATATTAAATAATACCATGGTAGAAATAAAATATACGAATCTTTTAAAAATTTAGAATACTATATAATTCTATTTTTATTGTCTTTATTAGTAAAACAAATCTTCAAAATTTATGCATTGTTTAAATTATAATCTTCTAATCCCATTACCATTATTTGGTTTTTAATATACTACAAATTTACAAATATTATTTAGTTTTACGTTGTGATAGTTTTATACCTAAAACAATTTTCTCTTAATTTTATAAGAAAATATTTAATATATTTTAATCAAAAAAGGAAAAAAATATTTCCAAGATTATAATTTTAAATATAGGCATATATATTATTAAAAATATAAATTAAAATTAAAATTAGAATTATTTATATTTAAATATGTTTTAAAATTTAAATTTTTTATTTCTGGGCATGGTGCATGAAAACACCTAATACAAATAAAAGAAAGAGAGGTATGCATGTTCTCAATTACAATGATTGTCGTTAGTGAAGAAAGCATGTCCATGGTTGGTGGAATAGATGAAATTGTAGTTGCAGTAATGTTGGCAGAACTTGTTGGCTTCTCAAAGATATCTGTGTCGGATGGGATCAGTTCATCCTTATTAACATGAGCATTTTATTAACATGAGCATTTTATTAACATGGTGCAAGGTAGTTTTTGTAGTTGAGATAATAACCTCGTTAAAAGTTGCAGTGACATGTGATGTAGGTAACTGGTCTTGTATTAGATAGGTGATGACATTCACTCGTAATGAAGCATCAATAATTGTTTTTTCATTTGTCGTAACAATATTTCCAACGACATTTATATGCACTAATTACTAAATTAGCATAATCCTGTAAATTTAATACTGAGTCTTAGTAATCATTTATATATTAGAGAAATTTTCTGATAACACTATCATAAATATAATAATATACTATAGTCAAAACGACAAAATGTATCATTAAAAAGAAATAGACATCTAAAACAATAAAACTATTCACAATGGTGTAATTTGTTCAACACCCTAATTTTCTCTTTTTAATATTCCACATTATCTTCTCTCTCTTTCATCTAAATATTCAATACCCACTTCATTTTTAACTTCTACAATAGTTTGTTTAATAAAATTCAATAACATATTCCACCATCTTTAACTCATCTTTTTATCTTTTACAATTTAATAACTACATATTAAATAACAATTTTGATTGTTGTTTAAATTAAATAATTAAAATGGCATATTTTAATTATTTTATTTTTTATTCTTAACTTGGTATATCTTAGGGGTGTTTGAAAATTGGTTTTTAAAATGATAACTGTTGGGATTTGGATAGTTAAACGGAATATTTGTAGAATTTTGGGTGTTAAAATAATTATTATTGTGATTCATTCAACCAAAACAGAAGTTTAAACACAAAAGAAAGATGATTAGAGGCTAATAAAAAATTATATTGAAATTGATGTTTTCTATAGATCATAAAAATCGTATATTTTGATATAAAATTCATTTTTTAAAAAATATTGTTTACTACAAAACAATTGATCTCCAATAATTTGAGGGATTAAAATCTCCAAAAATTTGATGACCAATGCAATCGAAGCACCTTGTGGAATGGATAAAGTAGCGTGAAAATTTTCTTCTCCTATTAGCTTCTTCCTCTTAGACCATCTACAATAGGGGTGTTGAAAAATAATTCAATAGTTGAATTACTACAATGAAAGTGTTGAAAAATGAAATTTGATGATGTGGATTAATTGGTGTTGAAAAGATTTGAATAAGAAGAAAGTGAGGACCACCGACGACACATGTCACTTTCTAAAGATTTTAGATATTTTCATATCTTCTTAGTTATTTAAAATCAATAATCACATTATAAATTAAATAAATTATTTTTCTTTTTATAAAAAAACATTATCATTTTAAATTTTCTATTAATAGATATTAGATTTGTTTAATTTGGATATAAAAAATAATAATTGTTAATTAGAAAATATGATGTTGAATTTTATTAAATAAAATTATTGGATTGAGTAAAAGTTAAATGTGTGTTGAATAATGATGTGGAAGAAAGAAAAGATGATGTGGAATATTAAAAGATGAAGTTGAGGGTATTGAATCTTGAAATCATTGTACATAGTCTTATATGCCGACATTTGTATCTATAGGTTCTGCTACAATTTTATTCAACATTTAAGAGTTTCAACATGATTTAATACTTTTTTTTTGTTTTTAACTACCTCATTGTGAGGATTAAACATTTGAATTTCAGATTCAACAGGCTCATTGCAAGTAGTTTAAGGTTAACTAATCTAAAATTATGTTTAAATATGAGGGTTAGAGTTTGGGAGGGGGGAGAGGGGAAGGGGTGGAGTTTAGGATTAAAAACAAACAAACAAATAAATTATTTAATTTTAAAATATTGGTTTAAATAGTTTTAAAAATAATTTTTGGATTTCAAAATAAAATTTTGAATTTTATTTTAAAAAAATTTATAAAAATTCCGAATTCAAAAGCATATTATTCAAAATTATATTTATTTATTATTTATTTAATAAATACTCATACTTACATATATCTACAAAGTAGGAGTAGAATGGTATTTTAGCTCTTTAATAAAATCTCTTTTGAACGTTTTTCTTCTTGCGTGTTCTCACGGTAAAAAAGGTTATTTTAGTTCTTTTGACAGAATTATCCTTAAAAAGACACTAAAATAGAATTGCCTTTTGGACAGAAACACAAAATTCTACAAAGCTTTAACTAAAGGAAGATGGATCTAAAAATATAATTGTCGGTCTTCATAATAAAGATATCAATTGGGTTACCTCTGACATTGAGTCGAGGGAATTGTAGTTGATTCAACGACTTTATTTGATTCGACATTGCAGAATGGTTTTATTGGTTTTTGACGAAGTTCTGTAGCTGACTATTGATATTCAAAACATATATGCTTTGGCATCAGAAGATAAGGTATCAACATTATTTATGATGAACCCGGAAAAAGGCTTAGACAAGATGGCATGACAACTCTCATTTTCAACAATCTTTGTCTACTGTTAAAGAAGATGTGGTTAATTTTCTTAGGATCGGATTCATTTGATGAGAAACTTAATGTCACAAATATATGCCTTATTCCTAAAGCGGTAAGATCGAGTCGCATAACAGAACTACAGCCGATTAGCTATCTAATTTGGAATACAAGATCTTCACGAAAGTTTTATGTCAAAGGCTAAAAGGTTACTCTCACAATTGGTTTCGGAAACGCAATCTGTATTTGTGTCATGACGGTTAATTTCAGATAATATTTATTTCTCAAGAGATACTTCACGGATTACGAACAAATAATTCTTGCAAGGAAATTTGTATGGCAAGTAAAACTGATATGAGTAAGATATATGATCGGGTTGAATGGCCATTTATACAAAAGTATCTATTAAAGATGGATTTTGTCCTCGATATGAGTTTCTAGGACAATGAAGTGCATTTCTTCGGTCAAATATAAAATATTAATAAATGGTCAACCAAAGGGTCATATCGTCTCAAAAAGGGGTTTGAGGCAAGGGATCCTTCATCACCCTTCTTGTTCATACTTTGTACATAAACTCTTATAGCGAATATCAGGAAAAGATAAAAGGCCAACATATAATGAGACTAAAAATAGCGAGAGGAAGTCAAGCTATATCACATTTCTTATTTGCAGATGAGGTTTTTTTAAAATCCTTAAGGCTTACGAACAATCTTCAGAACAATGAAATAATTTTTCAAAATCATCTATCCAATTTGGACATAAGGTCCCATAAGCTATACAAATCGAGGTGCAAAAATTGCTTGGGATTACCATGATAGGAGGTATGGTTAATTATCTAGGGATTCCAGAAAGTTTAGGTGGATCAAAGACACAAACATTTGGTTATCGCAATGACATGGTCAATAATAAAGTGAATAATTGGACAGTCAGGTTCACGAGATGAGGTAAAGAAGTACTTATTAAATTAGTGGCATCAGCTATGCTCACCCATGTTATATCATTTTTTCGGCTTCCGAAAACAGTAACCCAAAAATTGACAAGTGTAGTTGTACACTTCTTGTGGAGTAGTAGTGAATATCATAAAGGTGTTCCTTGGTTTTTGTGGGATAAGATGTGTATGGAAAAGAAAAACGGTGGAATCGGTTTTCGAGATTTGAAAGATTTTAATAATGTTTTATTAGCAAAACAACTATGGCGGTTGATGGACAAACCTGATCATTTAGCTGTGAAGGTTTTAAAAGGAATATATTATCGATAATACCGTAAATTGGATCAAGAGGATCTGATTACAGTATTATCGACTAACTGCCATACCACGAATAATACTAACATCATCCGGGTGAATGTATGGATTGAGCAAATTCACATTCCAGGAAAGATTTACTGGATTAATCAGATTGTCGACTTTAAGAAGTGGATTTAAAAATTGGTTTTGATGTTTTCGTGTTGCTGACCTCGAGCGAGGAGCAGGAATTCACGGATCATTCCATACTGAGATTGAGATGGTTTCACCTGTACTCACTCTTTTGATTAGCTCTTTGTTAGCCAAAGATTGAGCTAATGTAATACTCCTCCATTCATATGGATGGAACTTTAAGGTTTCAGGAAGATATACAGTTAAAGCGGGTTATATAACAGAAAATTATATCCGGATAAGGGTTGGTTCAAGAATTTTACGGTCCAAATACAAAACCATTGTTGGCATTTACTTGGAAGTTACCGTGTTCACCGAAGTTAAGGCACTTTGTTTGACAAATAGTATCGGGCAGTCTACATGTTACAAAAAAAATTGAGGTCTCGTGGTATATAATGTGATACTCAGTGTCCTATGTGTGGATTGGAAGAAGAATCGATAAATCACGTTCTTTTTTGAATGTCCACTAGCTTTATAAACTTGGGTTATGCCATAAATTCCTTCTAACCTGAGAGTTTTCCCAAGTGCATTGCTTTTTGCAAACATGGATTATCTTTTTTGGTGGCTACTTAAGGAGCCTCACTTAAGTTTTTTTTTCCATGGATATTGTGGTATATTTGGAAGAGCACAAATGATAAAGGTCAATTTTATTTTTTGACAAAAATGGTAAAGGTCTTTCAAAACCTTAAGCTCTCTTATTAATCTCTTAAGTAAACTCACTCAAAACCTTAAGCTCTTTCACAAAAAACTCGTAAACTATGTCACATGTTGGCATCTTCTTATATAGAGATAGATAACTCCTAAACTCTACATACTTAACATATTTCTATTTTCCTCTTAAGTTATCTTCAAGCTTATGTCAACATTCTCCCCCTTAAGCTTGAAGTTAACTTCTCCCACAACTTGAACTCCAATGAAGCTTCTCATCTCCTTAAACTTCAGTTTTCCAAGCGACTTTGTTAGTATATCAGCCGTTTGCTCTGTTCCTGGAACATGTTCCACTTCTACTTGCTCATTCTCTATACACTCTCTGATGAAATGAAACCTCCTGTGAATGTGTTTGCTTCGACCATGAAACACTGGATTCTTGGTAAGTGGTATTTCTGATTTATTGTCGATTTGAATAGCTACTTTCTCACACTCTTTCTCGATTACTTCACCAAGAAGCCTTTGAAGCCATATTGCTTGTATTGCTGCTTCTGTGGCTGTCATAAACTCAGTTTCGCAGAACAAGAGCGCTACAGTTTCTTTTTCCTGTGAGCACCAAGTTATAGGACATCTTTCAAGATAGAAAACATGACAAGTTGTACTTCTCCCATCATCTGCATCGGTGTTATGGCTGATGTCACTATAAACTATTAACTACGTACCACTTGCACGCTCATATGACAAACCATAGGAAGTAGTTCCACGTAGATACTAAAGGACTTGTTTTAGCCTATATCGGCTCCTGCATGTATCGACTGGGCATACCTATGACAAAAGAAAGATCTAGAAGAGTATGAAGAAGATACCGTAGACAACCAATGCTTCGTCTATACTCTTTTTCGCTGACTCTCTTCTCGTTTTGTACTTTTGATAGGTTTAGATTTAACTCCATTGGTGTCTGGCACGCATTGCACTCTCCCATTCCTGCCTCTTCAAGGATCTTAGCCGCATATCTTTCTTGCTTTAGAGTTATACCATCACTGTGTTGAAGTACCTTAAATACCAAGATAGTAGTTCAATTTACCAAGGTTATTCATCTCGAATCTTGCAGCCATCTCTTCCTTAAACTCATGTATCATCTTCAAATCATCAGCCAGAAGATCATCTACATAAACCACAACAATCAAGATATGATCGTTCTCTCTTCATCGATAATGGTATGGCTCTTTTGAACACTTAAGGAAGTTGAGCTGCTTGAGAATCTCGTTTAACTTGAAATTCCAAGCCCTTGGGGCTTGTTTAAGTCCATAAAGAGCTTCATGAAGTTTATATACGTTGTCTTCGCTTCCTTTAACCTCAAAACCCTCCAGCTGCCTTACATACACTTCTTCTTTTAATTCCCCGTGACGAAACGCATTTTTATTGTTGAGATGATGAACCTCCCAACAGTTTGAGGTCGTAAGAGCTAAGATAAACTTTATGGTTTCAATTCGTGCAACATGAACAAACACCTCGTCATAGTCGATTCAATGTCTCTGCACATATCCCTTTGCGATCACCCTTGCCTTATACTTCTTTATGCTTCCATCAGGATTTATTTTCACTCTAAACACCCACTTTTAGCCAATGGCTTTAGATCCCATCCGCAAGTCAACCAAATCCCAGGTCTTGTTCTTGATTATAGATTCAATCTCATCTTCACACGCTAAGATCCATTCCTTTTATTCCTTAGCCTCATTATAGTTCCATGGCTCCTCATTAATCATGATCAATAGACGTTTGCATTCAACCTCGGCAACACTAAGGTACTCTGGCTTCTGTCGAATCCTCGACGCTCGTCTTGGATCTTCTTCTTCTTGTTCCTCATCTTCTTCCTTTGCTTCATCAGGTTCAACAATCTCTTCCTCATCTTCCTCGGTTTCACTCATTACTCGAGTGAAAACATTATCCCCCATAGAAGGTAAATTTCTTGTGTAACTTGGTCACTAAAATTCTCAAATCTTAGGTTAGAATTGCTTTCTTCTTCTCCATTCCAGTTCTAACTCTTTTCTTCATCAAGTATCACATCTGGACTGATGACTATTCTTCAACTTGATGGATCCAACAGACGATACGCTTTTGAACCAGGTTTGGTCCCGAGATGAAGTAGCATTCTTGATCTATCGTCCAAATTCTTTCTTCCAACTGCTTCTGTTCTTGCATACCCAACGCACCCAAACACACGAAGATGCTCGAGATTTGGATTTCTCTCTCGTAGTACTTCATATGGAGTCTGTGAAACAGACAATGATCTTGTTGCTATCCTTTTTATGAGATAGGTAGCGTGTCTCACAGATTCTCCCCATAGATAGGTTGGCATATTCATGTGTTTCAAGATGGTTTTAGTCATCTCTAGTAAAGTTTCTATTACGTCTTTCAACTACTCCATTTTTTTGCGGTGAATACGGTGCAGTAAGATACTTCTTAATGTCATATTTATCGCAGAAAAGTTTAATTTCATTGGAGGTAAACTCTCCACCTCTATCATTTCAGAATGTTTTGATAGCCATTTTGGTTTCTTGCTCACTTTTCACCTTGAAAACTTTAAACTTATCAAACGCTTCGTTCTTCTCCTTTAGCAGTATGGTCCACATATAGCGAGTGTAGTCATCGATGATTAACAATATATATCCCTTTCTCAAAGGTGTGGAAGGCATAACTGGGCCACATAAATCTCCATGTACCAGGTCCAGAGGCTGTGTGGCTCGGTACATGCTTGCTTGAGGAAAGCTCTGTCGAGTTTGTTTTCCTCGGAGACAGGACGCACACATTTCCTTTACCATTGTAATCTTAGGTAAACCGATCACCAGATCTTTGCTTGCCATCATCTTCATCGTATCAACATTGACATGACCCAAACGTGCGTGCCACTGTTGTCTCACTCGATCATATCAGCTGCAAACACTTGATGCTTTTGACCTCTATGTTCACTTTATACAAATGATTCGTAAACCTCTTTGTTTTTACTATAAGGCCACAATTTCGATCGTATAAAAACAGATGATCATCTTTCATACGGACCTCACAGCCTGCGTCAGTGGCTTGTCCCAAGCTAATGATATTGCTCTTTAGGTTTGGAATAAAATATACATTGTGTAGAGCTTTTCTCTCGCCATTCTTGAGTATGAACCATATTGATCCTTTGCCTTTATTTCTATACGTGAGTCTCCTCCAAACATCACCATTCCCGTAATTTTCTCATTGAGCTTGAAGAAGAACATGCGGTTTCCACTTATGTGATTGATCGCATCATTGTCGAGATACTATAGATTAGTTAAGCACTGATCGGACTCAAGCTTGCTTGGGTTTAATTTTCCTCATTCAAGTATACAACTTCGTGCAACATGAGGTTATCGGCTTCTTGTGTATTATCCTCTCTTGTCTCAATTGTCTCTTGAAGTTTGAGTAACCTACCAGGACAATTAGTGGCATAATGTCCTAGCTTATCACATCGATAGCACGTTATCTTTGAATCACCATGTTCTTGTCTGTACCACGAGCCATACCGTTCTATACCTCTACCTCTCCAATACGATCGGCCACCTTGTCCTCTTCCTCTATATCCTTCATAATTCTCTTGATGTGGTTGACTAGAATCTGTATTTGCATACATGAGCTTGATCATCGTTTTCTTCATCTTCTTCTTCACCAATTCTCTCTTCGTACGCTTTTAATCTCCAAAAATTATCCTCCAAACTAGTGCTATTGAGATCAATGACTTTCTCAAGTGCGGCAATAATATGTATGTAACGTTTTCGTGGTAAACTTTTCAGAATTTTTTTCCACCATCTTTGGCTCATCAATAACTTCACCAAGCGCAATAGACTCTGATGAATTCTCCAAGAGTTTCCCAACGAACATATCAATCGTACCTGACTCCTTCATCTTGATTATGTCAAACTCAGCCATCAAAGTTTGTAACCTTGCTTATTTTACCCTTTCAGCACTGCCGTGCCTTGCCTTTATAGCATCCCACACAGTTTTTGCAGTATTGTGATCGCCAAGTTGTAGAATTAAGGCTTCGGTTATGGATTGAAATAATAAGGCAATTGATGTTATTTTTATCTTCATCTTTGGTCCCAAATTCTATCGCCTCCCATACCTTGTTTACCTTGAGTGCGACCTTCATTCGTATATCTCACACTGTGTAATATTTAGCATCAAGCATTGGACATTAACAGAGGACGGACCAATCTCTTTAGGTTTGTTCATGATATCGTCATTCGTCTCGTCGCTCATGATATATAGATGAACACAAACTCCCTTCTTTTTCTTCTCAACCTAACGCTCTGATACCAAATATAGAATTTCGATCTCAATATCAAACTTAAGAACTCAAATAATAAGAATCACTCTCTTATTAATCGCTTATGGAAACTCACTCAAAACCTTAAAATCTTTCACAGAAGCTCGTATATGTCACATGTTGACATCTTCGTCTATAGAGATAGATAACTCCTAAACTTTATAGACTTAGCATATTAATATTTTCCTCTTAAGTTATCTTCAAGCTTATGTCAACATAATATGTTTCTTGGTTGATGTTGTATCGAAGAACAGAGGTTGGAGAACGGTGGTTCTGTCGTGGATTTCCTAACCATCATCTACCCTTTTTAAAACTTTACCATCATCTGACGTTCAACTACTTTTTGATTTGTTTATCTTTGCCAATTGGGTTGGGAATCATAATATGACGACTGGATTGCTAACTCTTCTACTTTTCTGTTTTATGCTTCAATTGCGGGATTCAAAGAAAAAATAACTAGTTTTGGTGTTGATTCATAACTTGAAGATTTATTTTTGATTTCGGTGTTTTTTTCTATTTATTATTAGGGTTATTGTGACGTAACATCAATGTGATAATGGGAACATCTAAAGGAAGAGCAATAAACATTGTGACACAAAGCATCAGGTCGTGCTTTGTTGAACATAAAGATGATTTTTTCTTTCTAAAATGGCTTTATCAAGAACTGAAGTAGAATCAGATAAAGAAGATGAAATAATTAGGTTAGGGTTAGCTTTTTGGGTTGGGGTTGAAATTAGGTTTCGGTTTGGTTTAAGGCATTATATATTATTTGGTAAATATTAAACCGACTAAAACCATAGGCTATGTGTTTGGCCTCGAACCGGATATTCTTACCGCCGGTACGTCCGTGGGATGCCTTCCTCGATCAAACATGGTCCTTGTCCGATTTTTCCTTTACTTAATATTTTTATCTATTTTCCCTCGATGAAGTTCAGTTCAATACACATGGTTCACTAAGTCTAATCCAACACCTTAGCGGTTTACTAATAATCGCAGCATAGTATAAACATGTACCTTACTGCATTGGTGCTTGGTTGACTGCTCATCTATCCATATGCTCCATTCTGTGTTGTCTTCATGCTCTCTTATCCAGGTTATAGCTCGATCAAGACATTAACCAAATCTCCTTGTTCCTTAGTCACTTAACCAACCATCCCCACATGACCAAGTGAACAGTGAGAGAGAGATGGCTCAGTCCCATTAGAGCCATCCAATACAAATCAGTACGTTAGCAATGCTAAGCGTCTCAGTTAGTCACTGATCAACTCTTGATCAGTCTGTACAGTAATCGGCCCACACGACCCTAGTTCCAGTCAGGGAAATCCTCACCGGTCTGGTGAAGATAATCCACACAGTAATACACATCCAGTTCTATGCTCTCTAATTCGGCTTGAAGCCTAACCATAAACTCTCGGACTCTATGCCAATCGAATCCGCCTAAGATCAGTCTTGATCATCGGTCTTGACTGACATGATCAGACCACCAATGCGATTCAAACTTCCAACCAAGCACACTTACTCGCAGTCTAGTATTATCTCGGTATTTTTGACTATCTCTCCCAGCAGAGCTATTGAACGCTTACTGATCAATTCATCCGAAGCATCTCAGACATTCATACAGCGGCGTACTCTTTCCATCAATCCTCACGCGGTCCAACCGCTTCTGTTCAGTACACTAAACCATTCACATCGATCATACCTCTGATATTATGTCTTGATCTCACTCGATCCATGTAGACAGTAAGATTCGATCAAACTACCCTTTCTACTTGCTCTATTTCTCCTCTCGCAACAGGCTAAGAAACAATCCTATAGACAGGTTTGAACCGATAGGATCAGGAAGCACTAACCTTACTCAATGATGGATAACCATCTCCGCATAAGGTGTAGACTCAATGCATCCTCACAGTACAGAACTCAATCCTTACGGATTGATAATACTAGGCCCCAACCGCCTAACCATCAATCGATCTCACTGGATCATTCGCTCAGTGACTATTCATGCCACAGACAGAGCCAATCAACCCATTCCTCTTGGTTGAACTTGTTATTTGCCAGTTATAACCACCGATGGTTTGATTCTTCATCCTCATTGATTGGACTGCCAATATCTGAACCAGAAACAACTCAGACTGCTCGATGTCAGCCTTACTACACCAGTGGCCATGGATCATCACTCATGATCGACTTATCTACTCAGTTACTCTTTGCGATCAGTACTCCACCTGTTGTAAACAAATATATATTGTGTTTTCGATACATTATGCATATGTTTTCTAAAGTGTTTTCATGTCTTTATTCAGTCAATTAGTCTTTTTTGAGTCATTTTCAGGTCTGGAATATGTCAGATTGCTAAAGGGGGAACACTTTAAGAAAAATGAAATCTGGAAGTTTTGTGCCGCAGAGCACCCAAACCTTGCAACTACCTACTTTCTCCTGGGAATCTTCTGATATATTTTGGGATTTGCCCTAGATACTCGATTTTCTCACCCTAGCAGTCGCCGCCTCCCTAATAAAACACCAATCATCTCTATTTTTGTTTTCTACCTTAGTTTTTACACAAGAAACTTGTTGAGACTTGTTTTTGAGAAATTTAACTATTCTTGTAGGGGCGGCAGCTTCTCTTCTTTGTTTTAGAGAAGAACTCCCTGAACCCTCTCTTTATTATTGAATCGTCTATGTATTATTCAGTCATGATTTGCGTGTTTCTTTGTGTGAGAAATGAGTAGTCAATTTGATTAGTCTAGGGTGTTAGGGTGTTTGATCTACGAGCTAAACATATATAAGTAATCCATTGATTATCTTTATTCAAGTTTGTTCTTAATGCTTACATTAGATTGATCACATAGTGTTTGATCCTAGGTTAACCTATTCATCGAAAGATAAATAGGTTGCTAGACATAACTTGAATAAGCTTTGCATCCTTAGCTAGCAAGAGTAGATGTTGGTGTGTATTGTGAACATATTGGACTTGATCTATAATGCTCGTGGTCCCGCTTCAGCCGAAACGAGAGTTTATGACTACTGAGATCAATCCACAAAGAAAGCAGCACCACGAAAGTGGGCTGTTCTATCTTGAGTATTCCGAGTTCTAGACTAGCTTCCAACTGAACTTGAATGATTGTTTGGCTCAATAGTATCTAGCACCCGAATTAAATCACCCTAGGCTAGCATTTCTTATAACCTGAATTCAAAACACCATGCTCTCTGTTCCTTGCTCTTTGTGAATTTTCAGTTTAGAACACTCGGTTTTTTTAGCTTGATATTAATCCCATAAAAATAAAGTGTAAATTGGTCCTTTGGAATTGAATCTAAAGTATTACAACAACCACTCTTAACTTGACAATAGCAAAAATCCAATTTTAGTGTATCAAGTTTTGGTGTCGTTGCGACAGGGACCAGCTTTTTACCTTTATTTTCAGCGATATTTCTAGTCTAAGACCTCTAACTTACTTTACCTTTTTGCTTGCAGCTAATTTTCCAGGTGTATGTCCAGTAGAAACACTCGAAGCAACACCTCAAGTCCCTTAATCACGCTTAGCAACGAGGAGCTAGCAATGTTAGAAAGAACCAACCGACAACAAACAATGCCGACCAACGCCACAATGGGCGACTACAGCAATCAAGATGATCTCGCTGCAGCAATGCAACAGATGCAACAACAGATGCTCCAAATGCAGCAAACCTTCCAAGTACAGCAGCAGGCCGCTCAACAAGCCGCAAAGCATGTACAAGGCAAGACATTGAGATCAAGCCTTCCATGATCAACCTGGTACAGAGAAAAATGTTTCATGGGTTACTACCTGAGATACCAATGGAGCACACTGAAGCTTGCAAAGAAATCTGCGCCATGACTCACTCCAATGGAGTATCAACTATTTTTTTTTCAAATGCATGTTGTTCCCATTCTCTCTAGCTGAAAAAGCTTCATGATGGCTGAAGTCACTTCCTACTGGCTCTCTCACTACAAGGAACAAGTTAGAGCAGCCTTCTTTAGCCACTTCTAAACAAAGGCAAAGTAGCTGCTTTTAGGAACAAGATCTCCTCTTTCAAGCAACATGCTAATGAACCATTTAATGAAGCATGGGAGCGGTTCAATGACACCCTTAGGGAATGTTCTCATCACGGATTTGAGACTGGAAGTTTCAAAATGCTCTAAACTCTGCAAGTAAGGGAGATTTCATGACTCAAACTACTGATGGAGCATTCGATACCCAGTGGAAGGGTGAGCTAACCGCCAAGGTCGACCTGCTCCTCAAAAGTAACGAAAGGGAAATCTTGTTCATGGAGGAAGCTACACCCGAGCAAATAGCCCATGATCTAACCACAGAAAATTGAAAGAAAGGAGAGGATCACCATGAAGTACTCTACATCAACGGTCAAGGGTATGTTCAGAACCGGAACTACTACCAGAACCACAACTACAGGAACAACCATAACATGTTCTTTCACCGGAACAACAATGTAGAGAATCATGCGGATCAAGCGCAGAGCAACCACGCACAAGGTGCTAATCAGAAAGAGGGTTTTCCCATAATTTCCATGGTAAAACCTTCATCTTCAGTCAAGCTCAGAACAATTTCTGACTAACTTAGGCTTTGACTAGGAAGACTTCCGTTGAAGTCTTCTATGTCCAGAAGACTTACACGTAAGTCTTCTCTGTTGAGAAGACTTACACGTAAGTCTTCTATGTTGAGAAGACTTACACATAAGTCTCTCGCGAATAAATCTGGGTAAACTATTCGATTCATACCTTAAACCACTGAGAAAACTTGCTTATTTGTCCAAGCACACATAACTTTACCAAGACAGCTACTCAATCGTTAATGACCAGGAATGAAGAGTTTGAATGGCTATATGAAACTTAAAACTCTAGAATCAAAAACTTTAGTTTTTTTTGATGAATATAGAGAGAAATTGAAAGAGATGTAGTTTTTGTAGATAAGATATGAGATAGAATGAGTGAAAATTGATTTTTTGATGCATTAAGAGCTTCATATTGGTTGTTCATGGTTGTTGGGTGAATTGATGGCAATAGCATTTTCGTGAATAATTGATGAAGATGAGGATGATAGAATAAAACACAACTTTCGAAGACTTGCTTAAAGTTTTTTAGTAAGTCTGTCAGTGGTATTTTCGTGAATAATGAGAACTTTTAGGGTGAATAAGACAAGTCAAAATTCCAAAAAAAAAGTTAATTTTGTGTTTGACTTCAAATTTTTAGTCAATTTTTCAAAACTCCATAAGTATTTTATAAAATATTCTCATTACGCGTAAGGTGAAAATTATTACCTAGTATTTTGTATGATCCTAGTCCATTAAAAACAATTTGACCAAACGTGTCTATGAGTTTTAGTTTGAGATAATCGTTGATTAGTTCTAGTCAATATCAATTGATGTGTTATTATATTTTGGATTGACTTGTTAGGTCAAGATTGTATCATAAGTAGTATGTCTCATTTGGGTTCTGACCGAGCAAGTCCAATAATATGATAGGATAATCAGTTCGAAATAGAATGTTTCATATTGTGAGGCTGTGTCAAAAAAAGAAATAGAAGATTTGTAGTAAATTGTCTGGGATCTTGTGAACGAGTGGTAAGGAGATGGAGTTGGACGCCAAAACATTTTATGTTCAATCTACGTGTTACGTGTTACGCGAAATTAAATCACATTGTTATGGACACTCACATGGATATAGACTTTTACTTTCGGTCCATTTGAATATCTGGAAAAAAAGTTATTCTATCTATGATTTGTACATCTCTTAAAAATAAGTCTGGAGATTTTCATAAGTCTTGGATACCAATGTTAAAAAAATTGTTGTAAACTTTTAAAAAAATTATCAGCTGGACTTACTACTATTAGAATTAGTCAAATCGGTTACCAATCTTGCCTTTATCATTCCATCTTAATATGATCGTTATGAATAATAATTATGAAAAAAAAAAGAGAAAGCTCTGAAAGCCATTCTAATTGAGTCTTTTGTCAGTCAACTTTGATCGTTACCAAAATAATGGAGATTATTGCCACAAATCTCTCTCTACCATTACTCCGTCCATTATGCCCAATGTGTTTATATACACCTTAGGTTATAACTTTAATAAACAGTAAGTCCACCAGACACTGAGACACAACAGGAAAAGAAAAAGTAGAGAGATTCAGCCATGCCCTCAAAATGCATAGGCGATTGTCTAGACATCAAAAGCGATGCGGACTGTGTCCGGCCGCAAACGACCTATGCCAACCTTCACAAGTGGCTCGCGGCTGAGGTGGAGTTCGTACGGTCACTCAGTAGCGGCGGTAGAAAGCGTTCTACCTCGGTGGTGGATAGCATCTCATGTAGGCAAATGTACCTTAGAAGCTATACCTTCGCAAGAAAAGAGGAGAATGAAGATTTAAGAAGAGATAGAGATGGCCACCATGACGCCAATGACACAAGAAATGAGTTTGGTTGTTTTGAAAGGATGACGGCGGTAAAGATCAATATGAGGGAGAGTAAAATGATTCCGCTTAGGGCGTCTATGGGCAGACTCGTTCGGAAGTGTTTGTCTTGTGCTTGCTCGGCTAAGTTTAATCTAATGAAAGAAAAATTTGTGAATAGAGACAACAATAATTAATAGGTTTTTCAGAATTTTAGTAGTTTTTTTCTTTTATCGTCGAAAAACTGTTATATTACTTAAACTAGAGGTGGTCTGAGTAAACAGACCGGAATAGAACAACCAATGAAATAGAACGCTCTATAGAATGACCTAGCAGTCCTAGCTAATGAATCAAAAATTTGGTTTTGCGTTCTTGAAACATGGTTGAACTTGAAGTCCGGGAAGCAAATCTTCAGTGTCTGTATCTTTTCCAGCTCTGTTGAAAATCATGGCCAAGCATGGGTTCCTTGATCATGGCGATCAAATCCTTGCAGTCCGTACCAAAGCTCTGCCATGTTGAATGCTGAAGCATATTCTCCATCGCCCAACCTAGCGCTTCCAACTCAGAATGCAGATCAGATTCTCTGCGGATGCGATTCTGTGTACCCATAAGTCCAACCTTTCCCAACTTATCCATCCAGACCCACCTACATCCACTAAATTGTATTGTAGGTGTCCATGATCCATCTATCATACAATTATTCCGCAAGATTAAGACTTGAGGTTCTTCTGCACTTTGGTCCGGTGGGGCTTGTGATTCTCTCTCATTTGCTTTGAGCCAAGCTTGACACTCACTTTCAGCATAGCGAACTATCTCCAAAGGATCTCTGTCTATTCTCCTAGAGAGTTTATCGTTTATGGCCTTCCAGATGTACCAGATTATCCACAGATAAGGATCCATGTCTAATTCTGGTTCGACAATGTTGTTTTTCCTCCAGAAGAGGAATACATATTAGCATAAATGCTTGGGAGATGGAAGATGTCCTAACTTGTTGGTGTCGCTGATAAACACGAGGATTGTAGAATTGGCGGATATTCAAAAATTTCATGGGTGACAGATTCTTCAGGTTCTCCACAACGTCGGCAGTAGTTATCACATTTCATTTTATGCCTTATCAGGTTCTTCGTAACCTCCACATGACCAGTTATCAGTTGCCATATAAGATGACATATTTTTTAGGAACTTTTATCTTCCAAGGAAAGGCTTGTAGCTTTGTTATACTAGGTTTCATTATCTCCATTTCCATCTCAGCCTTAAGCAAGTTCTGTGTTATCCAATAACCTGATTCGACCGTGTACTGGCCATTTTTTGTATAGTTCCAACATAAAGTATCACGACGAAGAGCCGTACTTATGGTCAGACTCCTTATGTAAGGTATATCAGCAGGGTCGACATAATCCTCAAGTAGTCCAACATTCCACTCATTCAGTTCCTGATTAATCAGATCACTTAATCTCATGTTTGAGTTTAAGACTGGAGCCACAGGTCTGGCTGGTCTAAGTGGTGAAGTGGGGATTCAAGGATCTTCCCACACATTGACCTCATATCATGCATGTATCTTATATCTGATTTACAATAAAATTAGATTCCATGCTGCTGAAATCTTGTTCCACATATATGATGGACTTCTCACAGAGATATTTCGCAAAAGCGAGCTCATTTTGTAGTATCTTCCTTTTAGCACTCTTGCCACCAGCGAATTAGGATATTGTACTAACCTCCAGAGTAGTTTTGCCTGTAGAGCAAGGTTAAATTCATGGATCATTTGAAAGTCAATCCCACATTCCTCCCTTGGTAAACTGTTTTTTTTTTCACTTTGCCCCGTGAATTCCTCTCTTTGGGGGATTCGAGCTCCACCAATATTGTACAGTGGCACTTGCTAGGTTTTCGCATATCTCTAGTGGTAGTAGGAAACTAAACATTACATATGTCGGAAGAGCTAGCAAGATTGATTTAATCAAAGACTTCCTTTCCACCTTTTGAAAGCCATTTGCTCGTCCATCCATTCACTCTATGCATTAATTTGTCATTCAAGAAAGCGAAGTGTTTACATTTGGATCCACTGATGTCTTCTGCGATACCTAAGTAAGTCCCCATTCATCTTTCATTTCGAATTCCAAGAGTATCTTTGATTTGCTGCCTATCATTTGCATTGATCATCTTACCAAAGAGTATAGACGATTTAGCAAAGTTAATTCGCTGTCCAGATGCGTGTTCATACTTCCTGACCACTTTCATCACTTCTTCACATTCACGGGGCTTTGCCTTAAATAAGAAAAGGCTATCATCAGCAAAGAGAAGCTAGGATACCAAGGTACATGCGCCTGTAGCCCACATCCCCGTTATCTTCCCTTGGTTCTCTGGATGATTAAGAAGTCTAATGAGCACTTCCGTGCATAGAATAAAGATGAAATGAGACAAAGGATCTCCTTGGCATAGGCCTCTTCCTAGAGTAATATTTCCACTAGGTTTCCCATTCATGAGCACCTTATATTTCACCGATGTAACAAACCTCATTATCCAGGTAATCTAGATTTCCAAAAAACCTATCTTACGCATAACAGCTTCAATGAACTACCACTTCATTCTATCATACGCCTTACTCATGTCTGTCTTAATGGCCATTCTTTTGTTTCTTCCACTTGGCTTAGTTCGTAGGACATGAAACATTTCATGGGTAATCATAATATTGTCTGTAATTTGTCTTCCCGCAACAAAGGATGTGTGGGACCAGAACAGTAAGGTCATTGTTTATTGACTCTGTGATCGTAATATTTACCACACATAGTGCTTCCGCTATGTCTTCCGGGTTAGAAGATTCAAAGAAGTGTCTAAAGTAACTAGTAGCAATGGCTACCAGTCCTTCCTCATCCTCAACAACACTTCCATTTTCATCTACCAGCTGTGTGATTTTATTCCTAGCTCTCCTTTGTTTTGTCAATGCATGAAAGAATTTTGTATTTTTGTCTCCTTCTCTTAACCAAAAAATCGACATTTTTGCTTCCAGAATATCTCTTCAGCCTTAAGAGCATCTGAGAGTTCGTTTAGTGCTTCAGATGTTTTCTCGGTGGTTGCATCATCATTCGAGTACATGTTTTCGACCTTTTCTTTAAGTTCCTCCACTGATTTTCTTTAAGACCTTACGGCAACTCGAAATATGATCCATTATACTAGCATCTTGGGGTAATTTTGAAGATTTCCATCCCTCAAAAATCACTTGCGTTAGTTCCTCATTTTCAAGCCATCTCTTGTCAAATTTGAAAATTTTCGATTTCCTTATTGGCTTTGTGAGAATGTCTGCTAAGATCGGACGATGATGTGATCCCCATAATCTCATATATTGAACATTGGAGTGAGGAAACTTTTCATGCAAGTCTTCATTTCCAATAGCTATGTCTAGTATGTGTCTAACTGTTATTCTTCCACCTCTCTTTCCAACCCATGATAACATATTTCTAGTGAAAAGAAATTTCAACATCCCGCATTTGCTTAGCATTTGCTTAAATGGTAGGAAGGAGCTACATGTTCGTTGGCTACCACCCTCCTTTTCTTGGTGCCCTGTAATTTCATTAAAATCTCCAATCATGAACCATTGTCCAGTTCTTGTTGTTGAGAACAGCGTAAGACGTTCCCAAACTTGGTCTCGTCGTTCTAAGACAAGATCTCCATAAACAAACGTCATAAAAAGACTTTTATTCCATCAATGACTGCCTCAATATTAATCATTTTGTTATTTGAAAATAAAACATTAACTTGAAATTCATCTACAAAAAATAAAGTTAAACCTCCGCTAAGGCCAAGTGGCTCAACGGTAAACAAATGATCAAATCCTAAGTCGGCATGAATGTTTTGCACCAGCGGACTTTTATTCTTCGTCTCAGAGAGGAACACAAGTCTTGGGCGATGCTTCTGACACATCTTCTAAAGGCGTCGAACTGTGAAATCATTCCCAATCCCTCGATAGTTCCAACTAATTATCTTTATGGATGATGATGGAAGGTGTTCTTGGACCCCTCCGAACCATTGTGCCAGCGATAATTTCCTTTGGAAGCCTTAGATGTACCGGTAAGGTGAGTCCCAAAGCGTTCTTATTCCCTAGAGGATGCAATATGTCTTCGTGGAGCTCTCCGATGAGAGAACTCCTTCGTCATCTGATGATAATCCAAAGGGACATCAATCTTTCTCTTGAACTTAGATGAGATTCTCCCTCTTCATTTTTATCCTCTATGTGATCCTCTTTGCTCATTTCTCTTTCTTCTGGTCCATTCTTCTTCCCACTTTCCAATTCCATTAATTCTTCCCCAAGTAAGTTCTAAATCCAAAGAAACAAAGACCCAACCACCACACAAGATAACCAAACCGGTTCGTGCACACAAACAACCAATCAAATTGACTCCTCCAAAAACCACCACCACCAAACCTCCAAAAACCACCACAAACCACCACCACTCCGTTCCAAATCAAACCACCACCACCAAACCTCAGTCGCTATTCCGAAAACCACCGCACCGTACGACAAACCGGCTCGTGTCTCCCTGCACGTGAGAAATCAGAATCGTGAGAGATCATAAGAAGCCAACTCCGATTCATATGAAATCGAATTGATCACCAGATTCACGTCGACAATCAGCGATCCATGGTAACGGCAACTAACAGCGCAGCGATCCAATGTAACGTCAGGTCACGCCACACCTACATCGATGAATGATGGATGCGCCGGTCTCATCGTCTGATTCTCACCGTCCTGAGTTGTTATCCTCTCCTCCACATCCGTCTTCTTCCCCAATCTCCGATAGTCCCTTGCCTCCTCTCCATCAGGTCTCTGACACTCTACTCCGTTGAATCCTCCGTCACCGTCGAAGACTCCGATGACCCCTTCTCTCCTCCCTAAAGCGGCTAGGGTTCTTACAAAAATTTTTTTTTATGTTTTCAGAATTTTTGTAGTTATGATTTGTTCTTTTGCATTTATATATAAGCTTTTCAACCTAAATGTTGTCAATGAATGATTATTATTTTAACTTCTAAGTAGTTATGCAGTATTCGTCTCTTGTCAATCTGTATATTGTGCATGAAATATATTATTTTTGCAATACTAGCCATTGAACCTTTAAGAGAAAAAAAAAACTAGCCACTAAAGCCACTAAGTCTTCAACTATCTACTATATTAAAATAGAGTCCTATTTTTATCTACTTACAAATACTCTACGTATAACCATTACCTAGATTTTCTATTATTTCTAATTCTACATAACTTAAATATATATACTAACCTAAAATTAAGGAACTGAATAAGTAATCTATTTTTTTTAAATAATCAATTCATTCATATTACACTAAATTTGAATAACTAATTAATTATATTTTATTTACTAATATAAAATAATTATATATGCCTACAACTGGGTATATATATACTCATTAGTTTTTTTAGTTTGGATTTGGTTCGGAATTTGGATTACATATTTTATTTACTTCAAATAAAGAAAAAACCGTTATATAAATTTTTTTTTTGAAAAATTATCCGCGCTTTCGCGCGGATTAAAATCAAGTTTCTCTTGAAATCAAACTACAAAGACCTATTTTACCAATATAATATATCAGATACCATTTAAAGTTTTTAAGTCCAAAAATTGTATCTTAATAAGTTAAGATAAAACTAGCGATCTATAACTCAAAAACCGCTCTCGCCAGTGGCCTCTTACATTCGTTCACTCGTCCTGGTGTGTTAATTTCTCTTTAAGTATTTCGATAGACACTACAACATATCACAAACCGTTACAATTTTATGTTGATATGAACTTTTATTTTAATTGTAATTTATGTAAAACAAAGTATATTTCCAACGCCGGTAGTTGCTTCTTTGTTATCTATTGGTTTCCCTTAACGCTCCACCTGCTTAGGCTTTGATCGTTTGGAACGCTCCTTTATAAGATTTCACCGTCATCAATTAATATGACAAAACATATATAGCTAGAGAGGCAACGATTATTCTCAAAACATCACACGGACTTTGAGCTTCTGCATGTTCTTTTTTATTAATCTAAGAGTATACTAAACCTATGAAGGGATTTAGATTAATTTCCAAAAGGACGTATATCTAACGAATGTATCTCTTTTCAAATATTCAAGAAAGTCAAATATTTCAGGGACGGTTCTCAAATTAAATGGGCCATAAGCGATTTAGTAAAGTTTAAAAAAAAATATTTTACAAATTTGAGAGCCTTGTTTACATAATTTTTTTTTAAAAAAAAAAACTGAAGATTCTATTTCAAAGTTTAAATTTGGCTAAATCCAAGACCATCTTTCCAAATATTTAAAATGAGCTTTATGAAAAGAGCTCATACTCACGTAGTCCATGATTGAATGTAGTGAGATGCTTTCCAACTTATATTATTTAGTAATCCAAAACTCGCCTCACACTGGACCACCGTCATATAGTTAAAGATTAATGAGAGCTTCAACCATTATACCAATTAATTTTTGCTACTGCATGTTATTAAGCACTTAGATGTGACAAAAATATTAAGCAGGACTGGATATGAACACAACCACGTGAAACATTAATATTGGTTCCCCAAAATTTTGAAAGTTTTTTATATAGAATATGTCCCTATATTACGAAATTTTTTTTAAGAAATGTTTATGTCGTATTTGACCATGATATTAAGCAGTAAGATTTGACGAAACATAATTTACTTGAACTTTTACTGTCTTTTGAGCATATATATTGGGTACATGTAAAAACTTTGGGGAATTAAGGGCCATGTACATAAGCAATAAAATATTAAGTCCATACACGTAACAAAATGATGGCTATGATATGTTATATATTGTTATACAAAATTCTAAAAGTAACCTTACCTACATGTAGAAAAGAAAACTGTACTTTTTATTTTTATCTTGAAAACTGAAAAGTCCTTACCATCTTTTCTTGTTTCTATTTGTCGACGAACAATATTTAGAGAAATGATCTGGAGATGCCGATTAATTGAAATAGATTGTGAGGCGGAGTTGGCAAAGGGAAAAATCTTAAAACTTCAGCTTTGGGTTTGTGTTACGGATAAAAGTTTGCTAATTAAAGTTGGGTTTACAGAGAACGTCTAAAATCGCAGCGAACTTTGCAAGGCTGAGTGATCTCCTACTAAACCCAAGTATGTCTAGTTTGATTGACGAGCATAGTCGGTCTCATCTTCTGTTTTGAACCACAATTTAATTTTTTATGCAGATCCATTTTTAAGGGATTTAAAAAGATGAAGAATCAGATGATGAATGGAATTGGGGAATATGAACAGTAAGTTTGTGTAATATATTCTATTATGTTTTATAATATGTAACAATTTTTCTCTTCCTTTTTCGGCAAATTGTATCTCCTTCGCCTCATGATTCTTCTCCTTCTCTACTCCATCAGCTTCATTGTATTTTCCTTTAGCACCGTCACCACGCATCACCATCCCGGAATCAGATGTTGGGTTGCATTTGAAAAGGAGAACAATGCTTTCTGATAGTATGTTTTATTCTATATTGTTGTAACAAATATAATATAATGCATATTCATGAAAATGCTGAAAGTTGTATGCCACGAAAATAAATCGGTTGTTTAAAGATTTCGAAAGAAAAAAATAAATATCTAATGCTGAAAGTTGTATGCTACGAAAATAAATCGGTTGTTTAAAGATTTCAAAAGACAAAAATAAATATCTAATGCACATCAATTTCTTTTCTTAAACAAAACATTTAAATAAAGAATATACACTACTTTTTGCAACATTCTTGTAGATATTATAGTATACTATTATATTTTATTGTCAGAGTAGAGTATAGTATAGTATAGTATAGTATAATATATTATAGTAGAGTATAGTATAGTATAGTAGAGTATAGTATAGTATAGTATAGTATAATATAGTATAGTATAGTATAGTATAGTATAGTATAGTATAGTAAAATATTTCTTCTTCTTTTTTGTTTCTATTCTTCATCCTCCTCCTTGTTAGAACCTAGAAGGAAGTAGTGACTGAAATGTTGAAATGTAGAAGAATAAAAATGGATTCTCGAAGAAGGTCAACCCATCTATGGAACTACGTCCACTGGAATTCACTCACTGAAATTCTTCCACGGGAACTCATCCACGGAATTCACCCAGTGAAAACCCATCCACGGGACAGTTTACCAACTATGTTCCGTTCCATCCTTGTATCCTCTAGTACAAAGGTTTTCCAGGAGGGAAAACATCACTAGAACTCAAGATAAATGAGGTCTTCAGTCTCTGGAACTCTAGAAAGCTTCAACTCAGTCCAACAAGCTTCATCATAGTCCAGATTCAAGCGCAGTCTCTTGCAAACCAGTGGGTACATTCTATTATCCACTGGTCCAAAACTCTCCAAGATGGAGAACGCAAGAAGTATGGCGACTCTAGTGGTGATCCTTGTGGTGCACAAAGGCTCAAACTACCTCCTCTGGTCCAGGCTTGTGAAAACTGCTCTTGGAGGAAAAGGCTTATGGAACCATTGTACACAAGTAGCTCCATCTAAACTTGAAGATGGAGGCAAATGGAAGCAAAAAGATCTCATGGTCTTGTTCATCCTCCAAAGTTCTCTTGAAGCTTCCTTTATGGAGGCTTACTCATATTGTGAGGGTGCTAAAGATCTTTGGAGACTCTCCACAAGGTTTATGGCAACTTATCCAACTTGAGCCGAGTGTATGAGCTAAAGAAGGCCATAAACGACATGTCTTAGGAGGAGATGGAGTATACAGACCAATTTGGAAAGTTTAGGTCTATTTAGGCCAAGCTTGATATGTTAAGACCATCTACAACAGACCCAAACATCCTCAATGAAAGAAGAGAGCAAGACAAGGTGTTTGCGCTGCTCCTCACTCTTCATCCAGCCTTCAATGATCTAGTGAAGCACATACTGAGGTCAGATAAGCCGTCATCTCTTGAATAAGTGTGCTCCCAAATCCAAAAGGAACAAGGGTCACACTATTTTTTGAGGGAAATGAGCTTTTTCCCTTGCCAATCAAGCAGCTGCTTCTCCTCAGTCACACAAGGCTTATTACAAGAAGGAGGAGAGGAGAGGAATCAGGTGTGAGCATTGCAAAAGAGATGGAAACAAAAAGGAGAAGTGTTGGGACCTTCACCCTGATACACTAAAAATCGGATCTTGATACTGTCAAGTTAACAGTTGTAGTTGTAATACTTGAGATTCAATTCCAAAGGACCATTTTACACTATATCTTGAGATTTTAATTTCTTAGCTAAAACCTTCAGATTTAACAGAGAACAAGATAAAATAACAGAGATCAAGGTACGGTTTGAGTTGTTTGAATTTGGGGAAAAGCTAGCCCAGGGTGATTAAACGGGTGTTAGACATCATCAAGCCACACAATTATTCAAGTTCGAATTAAAAAACAAGCCTAGAACATAAATCAATTGCTAGAACAGCCCACTGTCGTGGCGCTTGTTCCTTTCAGAGAACAGCCCCGGAGACTAAGCTGTCGCTTGTTCCGAGTTCTGTCTATGAACAGTAACGATCAGGCCTATTCAGTTCATATTATACCCTAATATATACTTTCGCTGATTAGGGATATAATACTTATTCTAAACAGATCAGACAATCCATAACATGGTTAATGAATAGATGAAACCCTAGATCTAACATAAAGTGATCAGATTCATGCTAGCATTAAGTTAAGTTTAGAATAAAGGCTATTAATGAACATATAACTTATTTATGTGTAGCTTGAATAAATCTAACACCCTAGCACCCTAAGCTAACGATATTAACTACTCATCAATCATGGCGAATAACACAGCAAAGGTTACTGAATAATACTCCATTAAATCGAAATCAAAACTAAAAATAGGGTTCAAGAAATCTTCTCTATCGCGAGAACAAGGTGAAGATTTCTTTCTCCCTTACAAAGTATTGAATCCAAGTGTTTTTGCTGACAAGAATGAAAGAAAACCTAAGCTGAAAGAGTCTCCTCTGTTAATGGTCGTGCCTTCTCTTTTATAGGGTTTTGTGGCGGCTGGAAATAAAGGGGGAAAGGATTAGGGTAAATCCCAAGAGAATCTGCAGTTTCCTAAAATATCTCCGCGGGTGATCAAGGCTCTGCTTGATCACTGGGGTTGTTCTCCGGGACATAATTCAAATTTCTCCTTTTTTCTTCATTTTTTCCTCCAAAGTTCCACAGCCTCTTCTGCACCTGAAATGCCTCGAATAGAGCTGTAAGTACCCTATAATTGCATGAGAAAGATCAATAAATCACAATCAAAGTATGTTAAAAACACACTATATCACACTCACACCTCAAATCTTCCAAGTTCAGATGAACCATATCCATGGAGGTACAAAGAACTAGCTCAGGTTCCTTGAGTTGTAAGCTAACCTCCTGAACTTTAAGTTGAGCTTGTGTTGATATGTGTGGTTTTGTTGAGTGGTATGTTTGGTATCCTTGGGACAGTTTAAAGTTGCTAGAGTTGTTGAACCTAGTTTCTGTCCCATGATATTTAAAAGTTATATGTTTATTGTTCTAGGAGTGTTTAAGTTTGCTAGCATGGTTATGTCTAGTTTATGTCCTAGAATAATTCATTTGTCTCTGGTCTAGGCGAGTTGTTTAGCCTCTGTATTGTGACTTGTTGCATTACTAAAGGTCTAGGAGAGTTTTTTGGTCTTGTAATGCATTCATAAGTTGCTTAGGATGATTAGATGAGTTATCTAGTCTCTCGTTTTGTCATTTGAGCTTGTTATTGTTTAAATGATCATAAAAATAGCCTAAATGTCTTGTAAATGATGTGTTAATCATTTATGTGCATTTAGTGAGTTGGTTGCTTGGATTTGAACTAAATGAGTTTTTTAGATTCAGTCCATTGCATTTTGTTAATAATTATGGATCAGACATGGTGAGTTATCAAGCTCTGATCCTAATGTGTGGTCTAATTCTTTCTGGAGTTTGAGTGGTGTTTCAGGTACACAAGAGATGATATGTGTCCATCATCAAACCAAGAAAAAGAAGAAGGTTTTGCCCATGATGTTCATAGCCTACATATGATGTTCATAGCCTACATATGATGTATATTCCTGTTTGATCCAGAGCCTACACATGATGTATATTTCTGACCATGGAGAGATTGTTGGTGAGGAGTCCCAATAGTAGTAAGTTGTGGCTGAGATAGAATATGGCTGAGCTTTGCAGATACTTTAGGAAAGAGTATTAATGGAGAGGCAGACCAGTGTTTGATCAGCCATCCACCAGGCTGGATCTCCTCATGGATTGCAAGAACCGGTTAAATTAAGCGCATACCGTTTGGTTGTTGAGATTTTGGTTCAAAAGACTCACAAGGAGCAATGGAGAAGAGAACAAGGGAGGAACCAGTTGGTTTAAGCGCAGATGTAGGGGTGATGCGCTCCTGGTTTCAAGACTCAGTGTTGCTCACTTCCAAGCTTGGTCCTTCACTCATTTTCTCCGGATCAAGCTTGAGGAGGGTAATGGTGAGCTATCCTGAAGGTTCAAATCATCCATTACCTCAATTTCCTCCGAAGCCCTTGCAAGAAGAATTCAACAAGGACATCAACAACTTGGTGTTAGAATAGTTACCTTTTGGTTGGAAAACTATGGATACGCTTCTATATTAAGTTAGAACAGTTACCTTCAGTTGGGAAGCTATGAATCAGCCCATAACATGTGTGCATGTACCTGGTTGATGAAGCTTCAAGAAGAGTCTGAGATGGTGATTTCAAAATACTTGGAGTATCTGCTGGTCATCCCATTACCCAACTGAAGATTCCAAGAAGTCAAAAGAAAGGGGGAGATACCAAACCAGCTTGAAGCAAAGATGATCCAAGACTGGTTATAAGGTGTGCAAGTTGTGGAATTCACTCTTGCAGCACAAGTTAGGCCATGATCCAGAGTCTAGGACTCCACCATGAGTTATTTGAAGCTCCTTAGACTCATTGGCCAATCTCCAGGCCTTGTTGTTCTCTACTCTTTTCCTTAGTTGGTTTTGTCCCAAATGCGTTTTCTAGCTAAGGTTTTTAATGAGGGAGTTTATTCAAGGTTCCAAGCTTTCCCAATGATCTCTTATGGTCAAGCTTGAGGGAGAGTGTTAGAATCTAGAAGGAAGTAGTGACTGAAATGTTGAAATGTAGACGAAGAAAAATGGATTCTGGAAGAAGTGCCAACCCATCTACGGAAATTCTTCCACGGAATTCACTCACTGAAATCTATCCACGGGAACTCATCCACGGAATTCACCCAGTGAAAACCCATCCACATGATCTTATCGACACGGCCGTTGGAGGCAAAAGAATTTGAATTTGAATGTTGGAGCCTTTGGAAGTGGTCCCCTCTGGTCTTTGTTTATTTATTTATTTCTTGTCTTCTCAGTCTATATATTCACATGTATGCAAGAATAATAACCTTAAGGAGAAAGAATCTTCATTTACTCTTTACTCTCTTTCTCTCTCTCACAACAATATTCTCCACTCTCTCTCTTACTTTTCTGGATCAATCTCTCTCTTTCTCTCATAGTTCTTACATGTTCTTCACTTGTTCTACATTATTTCTCTCTTCTCTCACACCCTCACTCTTTTCTTCTCTTAGCTTCTTCTTCTTCCTTTTCATTTTCACTATTTTTTTCCCTTAGCAACAATGAAAACAAGGTTTTTTTTTCTAACATAATTTGTATTATAGTTGTTCTTATAGTACTGGTATAAAATCATCATTTTATACTTTTTATTTAATATAATAGGATAGTATCGTGTTAATTATCACACCATGTATAATATGTATTTAAGTTGTAATTAATTATTTAATATCTTACTTCTCCCATTGTACCATATTCACAGTTTCTATTTACAACATGCAACAAATAAGTATGTGTGCCTTATGTGCTTGTTGCTTAATTTAATTAGTACAATATAGAATTTATCATAAGTTATAATATGTTACTTGGGTCTAAACTTCTTTTTGTTTTTATACTAAAGTCATCTATAGTTCATTCCATAAAATTGGGCACTACTTACGTTGAGACGGTTGCTACAATATGCACAAAAGTAAGAATATAGTTTTGTATTGATTACATGCATAGATGTTGCGTCTGAAAGCAATTGAACATTGAACTTTATGTAGATACTATACAAGATATTATAGCCCTTTCAGATGGTATCCTGGATGTTGTACTTTTTGTTAATGTCGTACCTATACTATCTAAGATATATTGTAGTATAGTTTGTTAAATGGTCATACATGACAGTTGTGATTGTATACTAACGTCAGTTACAGTATATTCCCGCAATTGAGAGTTATTTAAGTTCACAAGTTATATTCTATGTTTTATCTACCTACAACCTACACAATTTTCATATCAATACCCCCGCCATGCCTCATTACTTTTCTTCCCGGCGGAATACAGTTGTAGTGTTCGCTGAGATGTTATATTTTTACTACACTTTGAACTGTATACAATAATATTATTTGTATCGTTCGAATATACGGTCCGTAAGTCACCATAGGTTTTGTCTATAGTCACCTCCATCCAGGTGGATGCCTTTTTGTTATTACATCAATCATTTTTGTCCTCTTTCATCTTGTACACAGACGCTTGCACCTCATATTATGTGTTGTGGACCAAAATTTGTTTTCTATGCGTCTTCCGTGGACTATACTATATCACATAAGTATAATATATTTTTTGCGTTCATATTGCTTTTATATGTTATCTTACTTTATATATGTTGTCTATATAGTATTGTCCAACATTTTCAAGCATTTTATATTCTCAACTATATATATTATAGTAAAATGTGGTCTATGTGGTCAGACACGTACGTAATACGTAGTGTTTCCATGTACCACTTGCCTCAACTGCATACACAAGCCAGTAAAAGAGAAAACGTCTATCATAAACTTTAATTGTCATATCTACTTTACTATGGCTATATTCTTAATTTTTGCATCTCCTATGATATTGATCAAATTCATCCAAAAACTTTATGAATTTGTTTTACCTGCTTAATGTATTTAAATAGGTGATAATACTGCAAACATAGTGATAGATAACGTTTCACCACGTCATTAACTTAGAGAATAAATACTACAGAATTATGCTGAGTGATTGAACTCAATATAAAACGATTTAAAGTTGAAGAAAATTTGACGTACGTAACCTGGGTTTTAATAATTTCCACATATGCATATATAGAGAGAAATCAGTGAAAATAATGCGAAATTTTGACTTAGAAGAGTGAACGGATTTCATAATGTGCGCAAGAGGGATAGGAGGAGAGGACTGAGGGATTGAGCTTGTTTTTTTTAACAAATTTATAAATAAATTCAGAAAATAGAGTTGACAAAGTATACAGATTAAGTTGAGAAAACCTCTCAATTCTTTCCTCTGACTTGGTGATTTTATTTTTAAAAATATATATATATATATATATAATGATAAAGATAAAAATAATTAAAAACATATATATATATATATATATATATAACATCCTACCCAATGTTCACAAAGAAGGAAAATTATTCACACAATAATTTGAACTACCCACAAAAAAAAGCTTTAATGGCCTCCAAATACAAAGATGATCATATAAACATCAAAAGTGACAGGCTCTCCGTCCAGAAGATGACGAGTTGCACCAACCCCCACAAGTGGCCGATGGCAGAAGTGGAGTTTGTCCAGTCAATCAGCCACGGCAATAGCCACCATCATACCATGGTGATGAACAACATATCTTCTAGGCAAATGTACCTTAGAAGCTACACTTTCACTAGAAAAGAAAATGAAGACGAAGACGGTAACACCGGTCACCAGTGCAACATAGGAGGGAAAAAGAAGTCTGCAGAGACAACAAAGAAAGGTATGAGAAAAAAGAGCAAAGCAACTCCGTGTAGGGCATTTGTTTTGAGGGTCGTATGGAAATGTTTTTCTTGTACTTCCTCTAGTAAAGTTAATATTGATCCGTGAAGAAAAATCATCATTTGATATGTCTGAAGAACTAATAAAACAAAATAAATTTTGCAAGTTTGTAATTGATGGGTCTTGTTGAGAAGTGCAAGTTTGAAAACAGTGGATCAAGAATAAACGGAAGAACAAAGTTTGCTTATGTATGAACTGGAGTAAGAAACAGTGGTCCAAGACATGCCATGGTGAACAAAAAAATAACCCAGTGGATCCGGAATAATAATGCTGGAAGATAAAAAATATATCAAATGATTTACCAAGTAATAATCCGTTTCTAAAACAAAACCAAATCAAACCCAACAAAAAAGCAGAACTAATAAGTTTTCAACTTCTAAACTTACAACAACATATGTTAAAACATACTTAGAAACAAAGAACAAATAAATATCAAACAAATTGAAATGAACTTACAAACTCAAGAGGAGGGAAATAGAAGAAAAGAGGATACATTTAAAACTATTTTGTATCATTACTGATGAAAAATATCCGCAGAAGAAACAGCATGAACAGAAAAAAGACCTGATGCTTTTTTCCATCATTACATGTTTTGCTTCCTTTGTTTTCGATTTACTCTCTCATCATCTTCCTTCGGATTTCACAAGTTGAGAGAATACTTTTCTCATGGAACACCAGAGAGATCATCAATGCTAGATTCCTCAAACCGTCCCGCGGTTTTCGGAACGTTAACACTAGTATCTCCCTGACTGAAATTGTTGATATGTGGAGGTAACTCTCCAATCATATTCGTGCTGTTGATACGACCTTAGATTAATTGTCTTGCCCAAGAATCACTTGAAAGTGGGTGGAATAGATCCTAAAGCTTTGAGACTCTAGGATGGATATGATGATTTTCACACCTAGATTGCGGAAACTTAGATGTTGTTTTGATATAGCTATCTAAGAGTGTAACCTCGCTTTGTTGATGTCTGATGGACAATCAGGCAAACATAAAAGTAATCTACTCAGGTAACAAACATATGCTCAAACAATATTGATATATTATATTTTTGACATATTGTGCATATGTTTTCTAAAGTGTTTTTAGGTCTTTATCGAGTCAATTTAGTCTTTTTAAGTCATTTTAGGTTTGGAGTAGGTCAGATTGCTAAATGGGAGGCACATGAAAAAAAGAATGAAATTTGGAAGTTTTATTTCGCGGAACAACCACCTGCTTACTCCCGAAAAATATGGAAACTTCTGAGATATTTCGGGATTTGCCCTAGATAATCTATTTTCTCACCCTAGCAGTCGCCACCTCTCTAACAAAAGACCAGTCATCTCTATTTTTCATTTTTGACCTTAGTTTTTACACAAGAAACTTGTTGAGACTTGATTTTTGGCGATTTAGCTATTCTTGCAAGGGCGACGACTTCTCCTCTTCGTTTTAGAGAAGAAGTCCATGAACCCTCTTTTTATTATTGATGATTTGCGTCTTTTTGTGTCATGAACGAGTAGTCGATTTGCTTAGTCTAGGGTGTTAGGGTGTTTGATATACGAGCTAAACATAGATAAGTAATCCATTGATTGTTTTCTTCACTTTTGTTTTTAATGCTTACATTCGATTGATCACCTAGTGTATGATTCTAGGTTAACCTATTCATCGAAAGTTAAATAGGTTGCTAGACATAACTTGAATAATTTTTGCATCCCTAGCCAGCGAGAGTAGATGTTAGGGTGTATTGTGAACATATCTGACTTGATCTCTAATACTTGTGGTCGTGTTTCAGCCCAAACGAGTTTAGGACTGCTGAGATCGATCCACAAAGGGAGCAACACCACGAAAGTGGACTGTTCTATCTTGAGTATTCCGAGTTCTAGACTAGCTTCCAATTGAACTTGAATAATTCTTTGGCTCAATAATATCCAGCACCCGAATTAAATCACCCTAGGCTACCATCCTTATAACCTGAATTCAAAACACCTTGCTCTCTATTCGTTGCTTTTGTGAATTTTCAGTTTAGAACACTCAATTGTTTTAGCTTGATATTGATCCCATAAAGATAAAGTGTAAACTGGTCCTCTGGAATTGAAACAAAATTATTACAACAACCATTGTTAACTTGACAGTAGCAAAGATTTTGATTTTAGTGTATCAAGTTTTGGCGACGTTGCGAGGGGACCAGCTTTTTACCTTTATTTTTTGGCTATGTATTTAGTGTAAGACCTCAGACTTGCTCTATCCTTTTAGTTGAAGCTAATATTTCAGGTGCATGACCAGTAGACATACTCGGAGAAACGCACAAGGAGAGTTAGTTACGCTTACAAATCAGGATCTCGCAAGGTCAGAAAGAACCAACCGACAATAAACAAGACCGACTAACGCCACAATCAGCGACTACGGAAATCAAGATAATCTCGCTGCCGCAATGTAACAGATGCAAAGCAGATACTCAAGATGCAGCAAACCTTCCAAGCTCAGCAACATGCTGCTCAACAATCCGCAAAGCAAGCTGCTCAGATCGGAGAGAGAAACCTACCGCCTAACTTCCTTACTACACGCTCTGCCATTGCTCCACCGCCATGTACCAGGCAAGACTAGAGATCAAGCCTGCCATGATCAACCTGGTAAAGAGAAAAATGTTCCATGTGTTACCAGCTGAGATACCAATGGAACACATTGAAGCTTTCAAAGAAATTTGTGCCATGACTTGCTCCAATGGAGTATCGCCTGATTTTGTCAAATGCATGTTGTTCCCGTTCTCTCTAGCTGACAAAGCTTCACACTGGCTGAAGTCACTTCCTACTGACTCTCTCACTACATTGGAACAAGTCAGAGCAGCCTTCTTGAGCCACTTCGACAGAAAGGCAAAAACAGCTGCTCTTAGGAACAAGATCTCCTCTTTTAAGCAACATGCTAATGAACCATTTAATGAAGCATGGGAGCAGTTCAATGACACCCTCAGGGAGTGTCCTAATCACGGATTTGATAATGATCACAATCTGGGAATCTTCTATGATGGTGTGGACTAGGAGTTTCACAATGCTCTAAACTTTTCGAGCAAAGGAGATTTCATGACTAAAACTACTAGTGGAGCATTCGAGCTGATAGAGAACATGGCTGCTAGCTCAGCTAACAAGGACACAGAGACTGATCGCTCCAAAGTCAGTAGCATTGATACCCAGTGAAAGGATGAACTATCCGCCAAGGTCGATATGCTCCTCAAAATTAATAAAGAGCAAGTTTTGTTCATGGAGGAAGTTTCACCCGAGAAAATAGCTCAGGATATAGCCAGAGACAATGGAAATAAAGAAGAGGATCACCAGGAAGTGCTCTACATCAACGGTCAAGGGTATGTTCAGAACCGGAACTACTACCAAAACCCAAGTACAGTAACAGCTCTAACATGCTCTCTTACGGAACAACAATGTAGAGAATCATGCGGATCAGGATCAGAACCGTTTCCAAAGACAGAACAAAAACATGAGTCATCATAAGCAACAGACCAACCAGCAGGCTACTCCAGTTACCTCGAGCGGTCCGCATGATGAGCTGAAGGTTTTAGGGAATATGATGCTCCAGCTGCTCCAAAGCCAACAGGTAAATGTTAAGGTGTTGAATCAGGCTACCACATAGATCAACACCAAAATGGACAACATGTTAACCGAGCTGAACACCAAGTACGACAATGTGAGCAACCACATGCGCCAGATTGACATCACTCTCCCTCAAACTGCTGAGAGCGTCAAGAGGCAACAAGGGACACTGTCTGGAAAGACTGATAAGAATCCAAGGTATTATAACGCAGTAGAGTTGAGGAGTGGGAAGCAACTTAGTGATCCGGTATCTAGGAGATTGACTGCAAGAGAGAAGGGAAAACAGAAAGAATCAGAATAACCCGCAGAGGATGCTCCTAACGCGGAAGATGATGTAGAGCAACCTGCTGAAGCCGAATCAGTTGTTCCTAAATAAGCTGGTGAGACTACCCCTACTCGAGTTTACACCCCTAAGCTACCCTACCCTGTTCCAGCGAATAAATCTCGCAAGGATCGCGAGGAGATGAAATGGAAGAAGATGTTTGACGATTTGACTATCAAGCTACATTTGATTGATGCGATCCAGATGATACCCTCTATGCGCAGCCTGATGAAGGGGCTAATCTCTGGGGAAATCACAGGAGATAATGATGTGATGATGGTATCCAAGGAGTGCAGTGCAGTGCTCCAGAACAGGGCGATCAAGAAACTGGGTGATCCATGGAAGTTTTTCCTATCAGTTCAGATTCGGAAGACATTGTTCGCGTGCTCTTTATGTGATCTTGGCTCTGGTGTCAACTTGATGCCCTATTATGTTGCCAGAAGCCTTGGTTTCACAAATTTCAAACATACTAGGATCTCACTGGTCTTCACCGACAGATCAGTCAAGCTGCTGGTGGGTGTTCTCGAAGACTTGCATGTTCAAATCAGTAGCACCATTGTGCCAGCCAATTTTGTGGTACTTGAACTTGATGAAGAACCAAAGGACCCACTCATCTTGGGTAGAACTTTCTTATGCACGGCTGGAGAAATCATCGACGTCAGGAATGGGACGATTGATCTCCAACTGGGAGACATCATTATGAAGTTTGAAATAAACAAGTTGCTCAAGAAACCTATGTTGGATGGGCAGACCTTCACGGTGGATGGAGACAATAATATTGTGGAACCTCGAGAAGGAATGATTGAGGAAATCCTATCTGATGATGCACTTGAGGTTGCTCTGACCCATGCTGAAGCTGAGCAGAACACCCATAACATATATGCTGATTGGGATGCGAAGATGTTGGACTCCAGCAAGAGCATGGAGAGAATGGTTGCATGCCTAAGTTTGGGGGAGAGCGAGCAAGGCAGTTCTACAGGAGTGAATGCTCTGATAAACCAGCTCAATGAACCATGGAGCGAGCTAAGGGCTCCGAAGGTAGAATTGAAATTCTTACCCGCATGGCTCAGGTATGCTTTTTTAGGTCTGAATTCCACATATCCAGTTATTGTGAACTCTGAACTTAATAATGTGGAAACTGCTATGCTCTTGTGCAAGCTTAGAAAATATTGTAAGGCATTAGTATATTCTCTAGTTGACATTCATAGAATTTCCCATGACTTGTGCATGCATAGAATACATCTAGAAGATGAATCAATGACTTCTGTAGAGCATCAGAGGAGGTTAACCCCGAGTCTAAAGATATTGTAAAGAAAGAGATAATGAAACTTTTAGAGGCTGGTGTGATCTATGCGATTTCTGATAGTAAATGGGTTAGTCCTATTCATGCAGTTCCTAAGAAATGTGGGATCACAGTGATCACCAATGGGAAAAACGAATTGATACCTACTAGGACTGTAACTGGTTATCGCATGTGTATTGACATTCGTAAATTGAATGCAGCAACTCGCAAGGATCATTTTCCACTTCCATTTATTGATCAAATGCTTGAGCGATTGGCTAACCATCCATGCTACTGCTTTTTAGATGGTTATTCAGGTATCTTTCAGATTCTCATCCATCCAGATGATCAGAAGAAGACGACGTTTACATGCCCATATGGCACATTCGCTTACATGAGGATGTGGTTCGATTTGTCTAATGCTCCTGCAACATTCCAATGTTGCATGATGTTTATTTTCACTTAATTAATTGAAGACATAATGGAAGTTTTTATGGATGATTTCAGTGTCTACAGGGATTCTTTCTCTGTTTGCTTGTCCAACTTGTGCAGGGTATTGCAGTGGTGTGAAGAGAAACACCTTGTGCTGAACTGGAAGAAGTGCCATTTCATGGTGCGGGATGGCATCGTGCTCGGCCACAAAATCTCAGAAAAAGGGATCGAGTGGACAAGGAAAAAAATTAAAGTGATGATGAGCTTGCAACCGCCTACATCAGTCAAAGGAATCAGAAGTTTCCTGGACACGCGGAGTTTTATAGGCGATCCATCAAAGATTTTTTAAAAGTTTCGAGACCACTGACCAGGCTTCTCTGCAAGGAGACCAAATTCGACTTCGACAGTGACTGCCTAGCTGCATTTCACACGATCAAGGGTGCTCTGGTCAGTGCTCCTATAGTGCAACCTCTAGACTGGGACCTTCCATTTGAGATCATGATAGATGCCAGTGACTTCACAATGGGAGCAGTGCTAGGACAAAGAAGGATAAGAAGCTGCACCTGATTTACTACGCGAGCAGGACCATGGATGAGGCACAGTGTCGATATGCCACCACCGAGAAAGAGCTTTTAGCAATTTTCTTTGCCTTTGAGAAGTTCAGATCCTATTTGGTGGGTTCCAAGGTGATAATGCACATGGATCACGCTTCTCTAATGTACCTCTTGACAAAGAACATGCAAAACCACGATAATTGAGGTGGATTCTTCTACTCCAAGAGTCTGATCTTGAAATCAAGGATAAGAAAGGAATTGAAAACGGGGTAGCATACCATTTGTCCAGAATGAAGATTGATGAAGAAACAACTTTAGATGACGTTTTACCAGTAGAGCAGGTCTACGCGATCAATCTGTGCAACAGGGGAACTATTGCTCCGTGACGACTGCTTGATCAAGCCAGAACACTTCATCGCTGTAATAAAGAAGGTGTTCCCAATTTTCCGTGTTTTTGCAAATATTACCAACTATTTAGCAGCTGAGAAGGAACCTGTGGAGTTTACTGGTAATGAGAAAATAAATTTTTGAGCGATGCACGACACTATTTTTGGGATGAGCCATATTTGTAACGGCATTGCAAAGATGGATCCTTTAGAAGATGTGAGACTAAAGCAGAGATTTCAGATATCTTTCATCACTGCCACAGGTCCTCATATGTTGGAAACTTTGCCACTTTCAAAACTGTGTCCAAGATACTCCAAGCTGGCTTTTCGTGGCCAACCATGTTCTGTGACGTTCATAATTTCTTCTCCAAGTGAAACTCATGCCAAAGACAGGGTAACATCAGCCGAAGGAACGAGATGCATCAGAACTTCATCCTGGAAATCGAGGAGTTCGATTGTTGGGAAATTGATTTCATGGGAGTTTCTCCACCATCATTCAAGAATGAGTACATCTTGGTTGTAGTGGATTACGTGTCTAAATGGGTTGAAGCATTGGCAAGTCCGACCACCAATGCTAGAGTAGTGATGAAGATGTTCAAGTCCATCATTTTTCGAGGTTTAGGATTCCAAGAGTAGTCATAAGTGATGGAGGGAGCCACTTCATAAACAAGTTTTTTGAAGGGTTGTTTAATAAGAATGGGATCAAACACAAGGTTGCAACTCCTTACCATTCTCAGACCAGCGATCAGGTTGAAGTATCGAACAAAGAGATCAAGAGCATCCTGCAAAAGATAGTGAACAGCACGCGCAACGACTAGTCGATCAAGCTAAACGATGCTTTATGGGCTTACTAGAAAAGCCTACAAGACACCGCTTGGAACTAATCCCTACAACCTTGTCTGCGGTAAAGCATGTCATCTCCCTGTAGAGCTCGAGTACAAGGCTGCATGGGCTGTTAAGCTGCTCAACTTCAACATCAAACAGCTGCCGAAAGACGCTCCATTCAACTCCATGAGCTAGAAGTTGAATGGGGGTTGAGGGGGAAAATATATATATATATATATATATATATATATATATATATATTTAGGGCAGTTACTATTTAAGACCTCACCTCTCTCCCTTTGTCTCCCTCAACCCCCATTTTTGCGATTTCTCTAAGGTTTTCACCCAAAATCACATAACTTCCTCATTTCACAACGGTTTTAATCGATTCTTGAGTCTAAATTGGATAAATTTTTGCGATCTAACCATCAGTCAAGTTGTTTCAAAAAATCGACCAAGGTAACATCTCGAATCGCCACACTCTTCCAAAGTTTATGGGCCGAATACTCTCCCATTTCTTCGCTTGAACAGATCGAATCTAGGTTGCTGAACCAAGAACCGACCACCCTATTTGCTGTTTGGATCGAAAAGGAAGTTGAAAAGCTAAAAAATCGATTGGACAACCTAGCATTTAAATCATTCGTTTGCGTGGATTTTGTTGGGCGATTAAGTTTTGTGTTTAGGAGGTTTATGAATTTCTTTTGCAACTGATTTGAAAATTGGAAATAGTATGCACCTTTTGCAAGCACCCAATTGAGCGGAACTAACTACTCTTTTTGGGTTGTTTTGCAGATACCTACAAGACCCAAGAAAGCCACTATTCAGACCACCCGCTCCTACAGCACCCAACACCATGACTTAGAGTCTCTCCCTGCCATTTATATGTTGCCACACAAAGAAAAAGAGTGCATCGATTGCAATGATTCCAACTTCCCGTCGCTCTCACAAGATAGATGGGATAGGTCAGACTTACGCCACTATAACGCGTTCCTTGATGTGGCTCTAGCCCCAACGTGTTTTGTTCATGCGGGATCCATGTGTGCGCTCGGTATTCACGAATATGTCTACACGGTCCTCCATGCCATCGGCATTGACGATTTTTGCTATGAGACTCAGTCCTTCCAAGACTTGGCTCGTCAATGTCTTACTTCGGCCCAGATCTTCTATGAGGACCCCGACCATCAAAATTTTCAGACAGTCTCGTTCCCTTTCTTTGCCAACGGGATCAAGCATGTCCTCTCCATGGACAAGTTCACCAGGATATTCAATTTGGAGAACGAGCCGACGTGTCTCACGTTCCCCAAAAATTTCCTACCTACATAATCCTTTTGGGAACTCATAGCGGATGGAGATTTCAAGTCCCGCTCAGAAAACCAATCTCAGATAAGGAACCCCATTCTTCAAATAGTCGCTAAGGTGATGCGCAACATCCTTTTCACAAAGGAGGACGGCAAAGGTAACAAATGGTGAGCTGCAGTTTCTCTACTCGAGAATTGAGAATGAGATCAAAGATTCGAGTGCTAGGATCCCTTTTGCTCAGGTGAAGACGAACTCGGGATTTGTTCTAGCCCAAACGCTAGTAGACAAAAGGCAAGGGTTCTCCAAAAAGAGGAAACAAAGAGCAAAGAGCGATGTGGCAACCTACTCACTCTGCTTTTCAGGCATTGTGAGGTTGATCTCTCTCCCTACACGTTCAATGTGAACCCAGAGTACATCGAAATCCGTTATCTCATCCACTGTCATATCTTAAGGGATGAGAGCCCTTACACTTTCGTAGACAGGGAAGGGAGCACCATGTTCTGCAAATTTACGCAACCCTCCATCACCAACATCCAAGACTTCAACAACATCAGGTTTCTCCCTGGTCTTGATTTCCTTTGTGCAGATCCCCGAGCACCTCCACTGGTGCATCCTGATACAAACATGGACGATGTGGAGGACTTGACTCCATATGGTGAGTACGACATAGGCCCACTCGGTGATGACCCAGATGATGCAACCTATAGGCGTTGGATGGTGGATGCACAATGCAAGAAACAGCCTCATGAAGAGGATCCTCCGCTTGATCACATGTGGTTGTTTCCAGATTCCACAAACAGGAGTAGGTAGAAGGGAGCAACGTCGGCAAGAGCAGACAGACAGAGCATGGACATCTGCTGCGAGTGAGCGGTTGGATAGGAACAGGCGCTACGTTAGTCAGTCCAACGGCGAGGAAACAGAATGAGTACCAACCGCCTCTCTATCACCATTGTACCATCCATTGCTGCTTTGTATTATTTTGCTGACTTTGGACTTATTCTCACACCAGAGACGGTGTGAAGTAATTCTGAGGGAGGCACTTATGTACTGCTGAACTCTATGTTTTTTATTTACTTTGCTTTTATTTTATTGAGTCAGTTTTATGATCGAGCCAGTCAAACTTTTGTGGGAATCATGACCCTATTTTATGATGCTTTTTAACCACCTTGTGCTTTAAGTTATCTTAACCAGTGACTATCATCAGCAGACGAGGAGAACCTAACCGACCTAAAACACCCTGACTTTGGATCCAATTTTCTCCAGAAAATTTCGGATTATTGAGTATACACTATATAGACATAAACTCCATTTAACTTGAACATAATCTTGACTGCAATTCTTCTTGTTTTGGGCACAAGATCATGGAAACGATACCACACCCAGGACAACTTATTCTTTCTATCCATCTTGTTGATCCTAAGTGGCTGGCTGTTGGGGTCAAAATCGGTCACGACAAAATCAGCCTTAAAAAACTTCTCGAGAGAGATTTCTTGTCGAGAAATAAGAAAGGAGAACTTGTAAATCAAAAAGCGGCATAACCGAACTTAGATTTCACAAGTAATCCGTTGAACCGGGAAAGCCTCGAGAACACTCAAATAATCTCGGCATAACAAAAGAAAATGGTCTACTCACCGGTTCGTCTAAACCGAACCCACACGGTCTACTCGCCAGTTTAACGGAAAAGCTCTGTCTACTCGCCGTTTGGCGAATCCCGAACGGTCAGACCAACATCATTCGGAAAGCGCCGTTTCAATAAAATCGTAACAACGCCTAAGTCATAAAAACGGGCTGATAGGGTTCATGCACGGCTGAAAGCCCACTTTCGATTCTATATGAAATCGATCCCAAATCCTATGACGGTTTACCCTTGTTTTGCAGGAAAGAATAAATGTTAAGTCTTGAAGGTTAAATGTAAAGTTTCCAAAGGATAAATGTAAAGTTTCCAAAGGATAAATGTAAACTTTCCAAAGGATAAACACAAGAATCGGGAAGATATAGAGGATTTCCACGAGAAGATAAATTTGACCAAGGGCAGAATCGGCAAGGCAAAACCGCCTCTAAGGAGTATATAAGGGATCCAAGGTCGAAGGTGCAGAGGGACGAGAAATTTTTCTCAGAGCTCTCACAGCAAACTTAGCGTTTTAGGCAATTTTCCGTTTTTGTTACTCGAGCTGCGACTAAACTAGGTTTTTGCGGTCTTAGGTTGTTAGAACTAGGGACCTCGCCGACAGCTCTCATATCCAAGGCTCATACCTCGCTGTAACGCTCAAACACTGCTTCGGAATAAGATTCCTATTGCTCTTCTTTTTTTTATTTACATTCATCGATATTTTCGTTTGTTCTCTTTATCTGGTTGCTTGACGTTTTTGGTTTAGCAGAAATCTGGGATCTCTGGGAAATTAGGGTTATCCTAACTTTCCGTATTTTACCCAAATCGACATGTGCGAGTTTCGGTTCCCACAGTTTGGCGCTAGAAGGAGGGGGTTCACAGATCAATCTAACTCTCAGCCATCAAACGCTCGATCAGACATGACGAACGACGACTTGAACAATCAGCAAACTCGTGACGGCACCTCTGCCGGCAACAATGTTAAAAGCAATCCAATAGCAAACGTTTCTGTGGTCAACGTCAACGCAAACACCACGGCATTCGAGGAGGTCAAGAAGATGTTCTCGACTTTTAAAAAGAATCTGCAGAACAAGACAAGGTCATGAGCTCCCTCGTTAAACAGGTCGAAACCTTAACGGCGAGGACCAGGGCCGCTCTTCCTCACGGTGGCTCTCGAATCCCCAGAAGGAGACTTGATTTTGCAAATCCCTTGGATCAATCGGCTAACGTGCCGGAGAAAGCATCTAGGCAAGACCTCGATACTGTGACTCCAGCGCCGACGCAGAAAGCCCCGGGAGATCTCCCCATGTTGCAGAGAATAAAGAGGATGGAGAAGTCGAAAGAGTAAACTTAGACTCCAACAGCCAGTCTGATCCTACAGACGAGGATGCGGACGTGCATCCGCGGCGTACGAGAAGCTGAGCAGCTTGCGACAAGTCGCAGTCCGGCTCTCCGATGACCGAGGAAGAAGAAGAAGCTTTCTGGGAGAAGCAGGAAGAATTGACCGAGGTGCAAAATCGCGACTCGCGAAGCAGGCACCACCATAGCCGAAAACCTGCGAGCAAAGATCCGGAGATTCGCGATCTGCGCAATCCCCTGATGAAATCGGTAGCGGAAATCAAAGCGGTGAAATCTCTGATCTACCACGCTACCAGTGCTGCACCCAAGATCGACCTACTTCTGGAAGAATCTCGCAAAACGCCTTTCACGACCCGTATCACCAAAATTAGGGTTTCGGACCCGGGCAAGATCAGAGTGGAGACTTACGACGACACCACTGATCCGAAGGTCTATCTACAGGCCTTCCAAGTTGCAATGGGAAGAGCCAGATTCAGAGAGAGCAAAAGGGACGCCGGCGAATGCTGCCTCTTCGTAGAAAATCTCAGAGGAGCGGCTCTTGAGTGGTTCTCGCATCTGAGATGAAATTCCATCGGAAGTTTTTGTCAGCTCGCCTCGGAGTTTCTCAAGCAGTACTCAATGTTCATCGATCGAGAAACCTCCGAAGTGTATCTTTGGAGTTTATCCCAATCCGAGGATGAATCTCTCCGCGAATTCATCAAACGGTTCAAGGCCATCTTGGCGAGAGTCAGTGGGATAAGCGACAAAGTCATGATTGACGCGCTCCAAAAGACGTTGTGGTTCAATCCAAGTTCCAAAAGTGGATCACTCTGGAGAAGCCGCGGACGATCCAGGATGCGCTCCATAAGGCGACAGACTACATCATCATTGAAGAGGAGGCGAAGGTTTTGTCTCAGATGCAGAAGACGACAAAACCCTCGTCAAAAGACTCAGGGTCGGATCCGAGGTCTAAGTAAAAGAGCACTCGCAACGACAAAAATGACCAACGCGGGGAGGAGGAGACCCATGGAGCTCACAACTATGCTATCAACTCCGGACAGGAGCATGGACGGACGACGGGAAACACTTGGACCCGAAATCCGAACTATGATGAAAACGCTTTCTGCGAGTTCCACCAAGTCCGAGGACATTCCACCGTAAACTGTAAAGTCATGGGCGCAGGATTGGCCGTGAAATTGATCGCAGGAGAACTCTCTGAAATCTCGACAGTGAAGGATCTCGTCCGTGACTTCGACCAACTTCTGAAAAACGACAAGAACCCCCAAACAGAAAACCCTTCTCAAGGAAACCGATCGGGAGAGAAACTCGGAAGGAGACATGACGAGAAAGGAAACAACAATAATCGTAGAAGAGTCAACATGATCATCGACGGATCCCAATACTGCAGTGACTCGGTATCGGCTATAAAGGCATACCAACGTAAGGCCAAGGTAAGTGCCAATACTCCGGTCTCTTCGGTACCTGGTGAACCTCAGCTCGAAACCATATCGTTCCACGAAGAAGAAGTCGGCGCAATCGATCAACCTCACTGTGATCCACTCGTGATCGACCTGGTATAGGAGAACTCGAAGTCGCCAGGGTCCTAGTCGACAAAGGAAGCACGGTCAATCTCATCTTTCGCGATATTCTGAAGAGGACGAACATCGAGCTCGGAGAAGTCGTCCCATTGCCGAAACCACTGACTGGTTTCTCCGGCACAACATCGATGACGCTCGGGTCAATAAAACTCCCTGTCGCAGCAAAAGAAGTCATCAAAGTTGTGGACTTCGCGGTCGTCGACTGCCTAGCCATCTACAACGTCATCATGGAAACACCCTGGTTGAACTCCATGAAAGCCGTCGTGTCCACTTACCATCTAGGGATCAAGTTCTCGATGAACTACGGAACCGCCGCCATCTGGGGATGTCAGAAACAGTCGAGGCGTTACTTCTTAGCGGAACACAAACTGCGACAGATCACTACCACCTCAATGGTGCAAGCCAAGTGCCCGAAACTGGATCAGCCGCCGACCAAAACCACCCAAGAAAAAGATGATCCCGAAGCAACAGCAGTAACGGCCGAAGAATAGCCCGTTCTAGCGCCCAGCACTCCGTCCCAACCAGAGAAGACAGCTCCAGAGAAACAAGTCGTCGACCCTGCGACTAATGCGGTCGACACAAACACAACCGCCGAGTAAACACACTCGCGCAACAAACAGAACTACGAGATAGCTTGATCCTCGAAAGAGGTACGTAGGAAGCTTGTCGAAAGATAAGTTCAGCTATCCCCCTCTCTAAAAAGGGGGGGGTGGGTACATATATGAATACTTGTATATTCCCGCTCTCGAAAACATTTACCTTGTATTTCTCAAAAAATCTCGGCAATAAAAGGATATCTTTAAAAGCTTGATAACAGCAACCTCTCTTATCGAGGAAAATGATCTATACGCAAGAAGAGAATGTAATCTTCGAACAATCCGAATAGCAGAAGAGATCGAAAAGATTTTCAAAAAAATTGTACACAGATTAACTTCCCGAAAACTCGTCTAACCAAAAGGAGCTTCGTCTCGACGACTTAGCCTCCCACGCGGTCAGTGCACCCCATAGGCCGCAACGAAAAAACAAGACTCTAAGTCTCGGACTTTTGCCAAACGCAAAAACACGTTTCCTCGAGAGAACATAAGCGAGACGTCGCCCAATGTTCAGAAGAAACACGTTCTCAATCCATTTACACCAACATATTACATACGCTCGTCGATTGGCTCCGCCGAGCACTCTATCCATCTTAAACAAACGCATTTAGAGCCATCCAAAGGATAGATCCTCTAACATCCGACTAGGATAAAATAGCGCGCTATAAAAGAAACCCAAAATTTTGATCAGCAGTTTCGGGAGACTTAAAAATTATCCTCAAAGAGATGCTCGACTCCTACCATACAAGTCACGTAAGCCGAGAACACATCGCGGACTTTAAAGCGGGACGGAGTCAGGATAAAATCGCCACAGGCAAAACGAAAGCCGATTAGTCGTCGCACAGTTTTAACCGAGAGTAAAACTAGGTCTTGCCCTAAACCCAACACACTGGTCTCTAACGTCTCAAGGCATGAAGTATCGAAAGATATGAGATCCTAACAGATGTCTCTTCATCCGCATCTAAACGCTCACGAAAGTTCCTAAGAAACCTCAAAACACTTCGGGCAACGAAAAGGATGATCTACAAAAGTGGGAGGAAAACGAGATGACAACTCAAGATCTTCCTACTTAAAACTTGAAAAGTCTTAAAAACAACAATAATCATCATAAAAGGGTTTTCACATAAAAACCGCCGAAACGGTAAGGGATTCGAAGCCACATACGGCCAGTCCCAAAAAGCATAACAAACAGCCGCACTCGGCTCATTACTAAAAAGAAATATCTTACAAAAACGATAACACTCCTGATAAAGAGACTACGATCAGTCATAGTAGATTTTCCCGGACATCGAAACTCTCACCGTATAATCTTCAGTGTTCAGCAAAACATTCGGCTGGTCCACCTCCCCTGTCTCGTCATGAGCGTCGACCTCCGCCTCGACCGTGTCCGGAGACACAGAATCTAACTCCCACTACTCCCATATCCTTCGCTCAATCTGATAGGTCGAGTAATCCTTCGTCTTACGGCTCACACGGTCGGATTGCTTTGCAAACTCGGTCTCGAACGAGTAGTTGTCAGCCTTGGTAAGGAATAAGCCACCCATCGTCCCGCGATACTCACGTAATTCTCCGTACTCGTCATAAACCTTTTTAAGATTATCAATCTCGCCAGATAACGTCTCACGGCGACTCCTCACAATCTCGGTGATCTCTCTCTTACCACGCCTATAAGCATGACGGATCTCCGTCTTAGTCAGTCCACGACGGGTGCGCTCGAACTTATCCCTTAGGCGTGTGACCTCCTTCTCAGCTAGATCGGCTTTCAGTCGAGCCCTACGAACCTCTCGGCTACTCTCAGTGAGGTCTTGATTCATAATAAGAAGTCCTTGGAAGGAAACTCACAAAGTAAGAGTGAAGGTCGAAATAAGGATAACGATTTTCAAAACATCACTTACCCCATTAACCATCCTCGACGCTTTGTCAAATTCCGGCACCTCACTATGTTCGCTCTCGGTCGGGTGAGGATCAGATTCGACATTGATCCGACTACCACCACCCTCGCCCAGATCTTGGGTGAGATAATCTCGGCATATGTTGTCGAAACAACTGTCCACATTAATGCCATCGTCATCAATTAGGATATGTAATGCGCCCTTGGATAGCACATCGGGCCAAACAGACATGCATGGCTTGATTATGGAAAGCAGTAAAGATATATGTTCATTGTTTGACTCATATCTTTCAAACCACGAGGCTTATACGCATGAAATCACTTGGAAAATGTTCTCAACTAAATTATGGAGCTCCCTGAATAATAATCAGATAAAATGGATTTAATATGTGGGAGTTATGTCATTTACAAACCAGGTGATCTTTAGTTCTCGCGAATTCAGACATGTGCGCATTCAGGTGAGCTGGACCGACACTGCCTTGGAGCTGGATGAGCTAGTTGACACTATCTTAGATGTTCTGAATACTCAAGTGAGCTGTACTTATACTATCCTAGACGAGCTGAGCTGGATTGACACTAATTTGGACGAGCTGAGCTGGATTGACACTCATTTGGACGAGCTGAGCGAACTAGTTTGATATTCCGAGCTGGTACAACCACCCGAGAAACTGAAAATGGCTAACCTTATTTTTGATGGAACAACGAACAATTCAATCATTCCAAAGGAGATTATTCATGATTCAAATTTCCAAGAAAGCATTTGGCTTGATGTTTTTTAAAAATATTCAAAAACGGACTTGTTTGGGGCAAATGGAGAAACCGATAAAATATTGGCTAAGGAAAAAGATGAATTTCGACCAGGCCTCAAAGGGAAATGTCTTAGCCCATATCAGGAGCATATTCTTCACTTTCCAAAGTCTTGGTCGTGGCTATATCAAGAGGTAGTACAAGTTTCAGTCAAAACAATAATTTAGTCAAGTCTTTGTTTGCATTTTCTATGTGTGTTTTTCCACAAAATTCTAAGTCCTTTCATATGCCTTTGCTACTATAAATATGTAATCTTTATAAAGAAATAAATCAATCAATTTTATTCTTATTGTGAGTTTATTCTCTTTGTTCTTTGTTTAGAGCATTTCTGTTTCTTGGTGAGGTTATCTCCGAGTAAACAAATTTCGTTTTGCTGGACTTGTGCGTCACATCAAGCAGCAAAAGAACCCTCTGGTAGTATCATCGGGCCATCTGTAACCCTTAGTGTCACTATTCAACCCATCAGTTCTCCCTTTTTGGCGAGTTCATATCCTTCACACCGTTTGAGTGATCATTTCCAATCCTAGGACTTATCAAGTGGTATTAGAGCCACTCAATCGGTATCATCTATTCATTCTTCTCATCTTCCATTTAAATTTCTTCAAACACTTCTTCTTGTTTCTATATTGAATCTGGGCCCCTCATTACCATTCACTGTATAAAAAGAGAGAGAAAGATCAAAAGAAAAGAAAAAAATAAAGTAAAAAAAAAGAAGAAATTTCGAAAAGTTTGATTGTTGTTTGGTGGTGGAAGAGAAAACCCGCTGGCCGAGGAGAAATCCGCCCTTTGAGGAGGTTAAAGCAGATTCCAAAACCATATTTCTTATCTTCCTATCTCATTTCATTGTTTGTTTGCTTGGAAAACCCATTCGAAAACTTGGATTGTCTTTCTTAGAACTTTGAGAAGAAACTCTTGAGTGACCATCTAAATTTCGAGTGAAACACTTGAGTAGGGAGATTAAACACTTGAGAGTGTGAGGATTATTTTTATCTATTAACCTTTTGTGTTGAGAATTTTCAGGTTAAGATGTTTGGACTTCAAAGGAGGAGTAGCAACGACAAATCTCAACAACAAGCTATCTCTGAATCTTCATCCCAAAATTTGTTGAATATTTTTGATGAGTTTTTTCCTGTGCAGGAAAGTCCAACCCAAGGAAGAACAAATAAGATGCCAAACAGGAGGTGCAAGGAGCAGTTCAAAACGTCTAGAGCTGAAGGTGATCAAAGGAGGCTTTTTCGTCGCTTTGATGTCCAAGAGATCTGTGAAAACTTTGAGAAGAGATGATGAAAGCACTTAAGGACGTCAGCAAGAGCCACACTAAGAGCACAACCACACGTTTACCTGTAGCTGAACCATCATATTCATCAGTGAAGAACCCAAAGGTAAATCTGAAAACAATTTTGAAGAGCTAAAAGATTTTTCAGATTCTTTACCCATTTTTGATGAATATGATAAGAGTTTTTGGAAATTTTGATCATTTGTGAGGATGAATGTGATCTTCCTTCTCCAAAATCTGATCTTATGTTTGATGATGAAGAGACTAAGGGACTAACCTGTTTTGAACCGGAGTATCCGAGTAGTCTTGTTCTAGTTTCACAAGATTTTGAGGAAGAGCCATTCGACTACCCACACCAAGACCACTTCTTGGCACTAGGATACATGTGAAAAATGATCTAGGTCCCATATTTGATGAGGAAGATGAACTTGGTCCAATCTTTTATGAGGAAGCTCCAATCATAACATCCATCAATATTGAGAATCATCTTTGCTTTGATCCAGGCACAACTCTTATGCCTTTGTCCACAAACATTCAAGAGCACTATGAGAAACTTGATTTGATTAGTTCTCTTCCTGAAATGTTTGTTAAGATCAGTTCTCAAGATGTGAAACGTTTTGGTTTTGACAAAGTAAAATAATTTTGTGTTTCGAACTCAGTTTTTGAAAACATGATTAACTCTTTTAAGATGTTTGAACCTGATAAAATTTCTGATCAAAAACGTTTTCAAGTTGGCAATGACATCAGTTCTAATCTTGTTTTGAGTTTTGATCAGTTTTTGAAACATAGCAAAGGTTTTGATCATCATGAAAAGTCATTAAAGCTTGATTTGCAACAACTGGTTTTATGTGCTAGAAAATCGTTTGATTCATTTGTCTTCAAAGAAACTGACTTTAATCTGAGTTTTTATAGACATGCACTAATCACTGGTAATTTGTTTGCATCCACCTGTGCCTTGGACGAATTTATGGTTAAAACTTTGCTCACCTAGAAGTTAAATCCGATTTTTGTGAATCTGTTTTGAAGCTTGATATTTTGTGTGCTGAAACTAGAGACCTTGGCATGTGTTGATATAATTGCTTGATAATTTTAATGTTGTGAGCTTTGATGTTATTTTAGTTTACAACACATTCTTTGAAAAACATATTGAGCTTTTGTTAAGTGTTCCTCAATCTGAACTTACTCTTTTGTGTTCTGGTTTTGAGAAGAATAGACATGTTTTGAAGATGCTCAATACTATTTCATGCCTTGATATCATTCTGGTCTGTAATGTTTACTTTGATGTGCATTTTGAAATGCTAAAATGTGTTCTACATATTCTTGGTAAAGAGACTTTGATATCTGATTTGAACAAGCACATGTCTTGCACATATGATCCTGGTATTTTAATGTTTGTTTTGAGTGTCCAGGATAAACAGGTTCAGCCTCAGAAAATTGAAAGCATTTACCATGCTTATCAGCCTGAGATTTGGAGACGCATGTACGCAAAGAAAATTACATCAATACTCCAAGGAAGTTTCTTTCCAAAATTTTCTTTCACTAAATTTTACATGTTCTTTAGATTCTTTTTGCCTGATTCATTTCCTTTTGATACACCTAAAATGGATTGGAGGTCAAATCCTTTTCAAGAGGGATGGAATGATGCGCCCTTGGATAGCACACCGGGCAAAACAGACATGCATGGCTTGATCATGCGAAGCAGTAAAGATATATGTTCATTGTTTGACTCATATCTTTCAAATCACGAGGCTTATACGCATGAAATCACTTTGAAAATGTTTTCAACTCAATTATGGAGCTCACTGAATAATAATCAGATAAAATGGATTTAATATGTGGGAGTTATGTCATTTACAAACCAGGTGATCTTTAGTTCTCGCGAATTCAGACATGTGCGCATTCAGGTGAGCTGGACCGACACTGCCTTGGAGTTGGACCGACACTGCCTTGGAGCTGGATGAGCTAGTTGACACTATCTTAGATGAGATGAATACTCAAGTGAGCTGTACTTACACTATCCTAGACGAGCTGAGCAGGATTGACACTCATTTGGACCAGCTGAGCGAACTAGTTCGATCTTCCGAGCTAGTACGACCACCCGAGAAACTAAAAATGGCTAACCTTATTTCTGATGGAACAACGACCAATTCAATTATGCCAAAGGAGATTATTTGTGATTCAAATTTCCAAGAAAACATTGGGCTTGATGGTTTTCAAAAATATTCAAAAACGAACTTGTTTGGGGCAAATGGAGAAACCGATAAAATATTGGCTAAGGAAAAAGATGGATTTCGACCAAGCCTCAAAGGGACATGTATTGGGCCCATATGAAGAGCATATTCTTCACTTTCCAAAGTCCTGGTCGTGGCTATATCAAAAGGTAGTCCAAGTTTCAGTCAAACGAATAATTTAGTCAAGTCTTTGTTTGCATTTTTCTATGTGAGTTTTTCCACAAAATTCTAAGTCATTTCATATGCCTTTGCTACTATAAATATGTAATCTTTCTACAGAAATAAATCAATCAATTTTCTTCTTATTTTGAGTTTTTACTCTTTTTTCTTTGTTTAGAGCATTTCTGTTTCTTGGTGAGGTTATCTTCAAGTAGACAAATCTTTGTTTTGTTTGATTTGTGCGCCACATCAAGCACCAAACGAACCCTCTGGTAGTATCATCAGGCCATCCGCAACCCTTTGTGTCACCATTCAACCCATCAGTTCTCCCTTTTTGGCGAGTTCATATCATTCACACCGTTTGAGTGATCCTTTCCAATCCTAGGACATATCAATATGATTATCCTTTCGACCCGACGACCCCCGCTTTTGACGAGGCATGCGCGGAACTACCCATCGCGACTTGACCCTGATTCTTCCTCAACTGGAAGATCCGGATGGAGTCAAGAAAGGCGAAGGGAGACGGCATGGCGAACTCGGCGCGGCGTGAAATCATTCCAGAAGCACTTGCCGATAATGAGAAGTTCTCGGAGTTGGAACAGATCATCTGGGAGCGGGGGAAGAGGATCAGTTTCTGCAAAAACGAACAAGCGCATTTAAAAAAAAAAGAAGAAAAACTGCTACACAACAAGCAACGAGAAGGAAATACCTTGTGTACCCCAAACAGTCCGAAAGATGGGAAGGCCCTCCGGGACAACTGACGCCTCGTTCACACTGACGAAAAATAAGTGGTCTTTCCAGATATGGACGTGGGACGGGAAGCCCGTTATGATCCTCAAGGTAGCTTTTTAGGCCTCAGCATGATCATACCCGAACTCGTCCAAGGCGTAAGGAAAGCTACCAGGTGCTCGGGCCTCACAGTCAGTCCCTTCTCGTAGCTCAACACCAAAATCCCGATCATGTGCATAATGCAGCGAAGGTTGATCTGACTGATCGACAAACCGAGACGATGGAGAAACTGCAAGATTACCTCTGGGATAGGGAACCACAGATGCCCCTGCGTCAAGAACGCTTCATAGCACATGAAATAGCCATCGGGTGGAGACTTCGCAGAATCCCCAAACACTGGCAAGCGAAACTCGACAGCCTCCGGTGTTCGGCAGAATTTCCGGACATAGGTCAGACTGTTGCGGCAGCTCTTGCTCGGAGAACCGTCCTTTCAACTCGGTTTGAACTCATGTGGAACCCACGTCCCGGGATCAGGAGCATCCTGCGTACCCCAATACGCATGAGCCTTCAGGGTCGACGGAATGGGCTACAAACTCAACCTTGGGCGCAGCATCCTCGTTTCGCAAAATCGAGCCCTCTTTAGAGGAACGGGTGCGACGAGACTTCGTGGATTTCTCTCTTGAAGACATGGCTCTCAAAAAAAAGGGAGAAAAGGGAGATATGAAATTTTTCTTTTCTGAAGAGAGAAAATGAGAGAAGATTTTCTCTTAAGGGAAGTTATCACCAAGTGAGTGAAGAATGTGAAAACTTACCTCACTTATTTATAGGCAAAGAGATTTCACTATTCACTCTCGGATTTTTAACACCGATTCCGCCTAAATCACCTCGCACACGCCAAACACTCATAAGAACACTACATGCTCTCACGAGCTGGGGGGCTAACTGTTGGGGTCAAAATCGGTCATGATAAAATCAGCCTTAAAAAACTTCTCGAGAGAGATTTCTTGTCGAGAAATAAGAAAGGAGAACTTGTAAATCAAAAAGCGGCATAACCGAACTTAGTTTCACAAGTAATCCATCGAACCGAGAAAGCCTCGAGAACACTCAAATAATCTAGGCATAACCAAACAAAACTTTCTACTCACCGTTTGACTAAACCGAACCCACACGGTCTACTCGCCGTTAGGCGAGTAGACCAGAAAAGCTCGGTCTACTCCCCAAACAGTGAGTAGACCAGATAAGCTCGGTCTACTCGCCGTTTGGCGAGTAGACTGGTCAAGCTCGGTCTACTAGCCGAACGGTGAGTAGACCAATCCCAAACGGTCGGTTCGCCAGTTCGTCGAGTAGACCAAACATTTGAAGGTACGGGCCGCACCGGCCCACAAGCATGATCATTCCATCTTCGGCCCATCTGTATAACTCCCCTTTTCGAGAACAAGTCGAACTTAGTCTTTGTTTCTTTCCGATCAAAGTCATCTCCCAAACTTTACTACTTAAAAGAGAACTACGAGGATTTCTTTTTTGAAAGAAGTGAAATTCGAATGTATAGACAATCGACGGTTGCCTAAACACCTCAAGAGATTGTCTTCATTATACGGGAGATTCGGGCTTCCGCACGAACCAACGTCATTCGGAGAGCGCCGTTTCAATAAAATCTTAAAAACGCCTAAGTCATAAAAACGGGCTGATAGGGTTCATGCACGGCTGAAAACCCACTTTCGATTCTATATGAAATCGAGCCCAAATCCTATGACGGTTTATCCTTGTTTTGCAGGAAAGGATAAATGTTAAGTCTTGAAGGATAAATGTAAAGTTTCCAAAGGATAAACACAAGAATCGAAAAGATATGGAAGATTTCTACGAGAAGATAAATTTGACTAAGGGAAGAATCGGCAAGGCAAAACCGCCTCTAAGGAGTATATAAGGGATCCAAGGTCGAAGGTGCAGAGGGACGAGAAATTTTACTCAGAGCTCTCACAGCAAACTTAGCGTTTTAGGCAATTTTCCATTTTTGTTACTCGAGCTGCGACTCAACTAGGTTTTTGCTGTCTTAGGTTGTTAGAACTAGGGACCTCGCTGACAGCTCTCATAGCCAAGGCTCATACCTCGTTGTAACGCTCAAACACTGATTCGGAATAAGATTCCTATTGCTCTTCTTTTTTTATTTACATTCATCGCTATTTTCGTTTGTTCTCTCTGTCTGGTTGCTTGACGTTTTTGGTTTAACAGAAATCCGAGATCTCTGGGAAATTACGGTTTTCCTAACTTTCCTTATTTTACGGAAATCAACAAGTGTGAATTTTGGTTCCCACACTGGCTCATTTTTAGCCAGTTCCCACCTTAAACCCTTGAACCATTGTTCCACCCTCATGCATTCTGTTTTTAAGTGTCATATGTGCATATATGTGCAAAAGGGCCTGAGAGAAAAGGATCAACACAAACCCTCACTTGTTTTGGTTACAACAAAAATTACAGATCGAGCGTGAGAGTGATCCTAAAGAGAGAGAGCAGCTGATAGGGTGGTCCAAACAGAAGAACGGAGGAGTAAAATAAAGGCTGAAATAAAAACCTCTAGAGGCACACCTTATGTAATTACCTCATTCTCGTCATCAGCATATATTCTATTATTCAGTCAAAAAAACTGTAGTTTCAATTTAAAATTTGATCGTCCAAAAGATGATGAGACGGAGGAGAAAAAGAAAAAACCAGTGTCTCTGAGGGAATTGATATATTGTGTTTTGACACATTGTGCATATGTTTTCTAAAGTGTTTTCAGGTCTTTATCGAGTCAATGTAGTCCTTTTTGAGTCATTACAGTTCTAGAGTATGTCAGATTGCTAAAGGGGTGACACAAGAAGAAAAAAATGAAATCTGGAAGTTTTCTGCCGCGGATCACCCAAACGGAGCAACCACCTGCTTGCTCCCGAAAAATATGGAAACAACTAAGATATTTCGGGATTTTCCCTAGATACTCTATTTTCTCACCCTAGCATTCGCCGCCTCCCTAATAAAAGACGAGTCATCTCTATTTTTCGTTTTCGACCTTGGTTTTTAGACAAGAAACTTGTTGAGACTTTATTTTTGGTGATTTAGCTATTCTTGTAAGGGTGACGGCTTCTCCTCTTTGTTTTAGAGAAGAATTCCTTGAACCCTCTTTTTATTATTGAATCGTCTATGTATTATTAATTCATGATTTACGCGTTTCTTTGTGTCATGAACGAGTAGTCGATTTCCTTACTCTACGGTGTTAGGGTGTTTGATCTACGAGCTAAACATAGATAAGTAATCCATTGATTGTCTTTAATAACTTTTGTTCTTAATGCTTACATTAGATTGATCACTTAATGTATGATTCTAGGTTAACATATTCATCGAAAGTTAAATAGGTTGCTAGACATAACTTGAATAAGCTTTGCATCCCTAGCCAGTGAGAGTAGATGTTAGGATATATTGTGAACTTATCGGACACGATCTCTAATGTTGTGGTCGTGTTTCAGCCCAAACAAGAGTTTAGGACTGCTGAGATCGATCCACAAAGGGAACAGCACCACGAAAGTGGGTTGTTTTATCTTGAGTATTCCGAGTTCTAGACTAGCTTCCAACTGAACTTGAATAATTGTTTGGCTCAATAGTATCCAGCACCCGAATTAAATCACCCTAGGCTAGCATCCTTATAACCTGAATTCAAAACACCATGCTCTATGTTCCTTGCTTTTTGTGAATTTTCAGTCTAGAACACTCGATTTTTTTAGCTTGATATTGATCCCATAAAGACAAAGTGTAAATTGGTCCTCTGAAATTGAATCAAAAGTATTACAACAACCACTGTTAACTTGATAGTAGCAAAGATCTTATTTTACTGTATCAAATATGAACAAGCTTGACCACGTGATAGACAATATAGAGGTCTCCAAGGAGACAAAATAATCCTAAATCTCGAGTTTATTAAAAAGAAAAATGTTATTTTGCCAAACGGCTTACATGTTGGTTAAATAAGATTTCTAAAACCAACTTAAAACCTTAATCCTCATTCATTATGAATTTAATAAAATCAACCCCTAGGTTCATAAAATCAATCCCTGAAGGGTTTACACTTAATAAAAGCCTAATACACTTACAAGAAATCAGTAGGCCCAATTTGAACCAAATTGGCCAATCTTTCTTCTTTTTGGGCCGATATGGGTCATATTTGACCATCTCTTTAATGAAATCGATCACTATCAATTCCAGCACGTCCCATGTGTTCTTCTGATCCTCCTTGATGTTAAGAAGTCTCTTTATGGTCTAAACTAAGCTTAGGTCGAATGAAATCCTTTGCAAAATCCATCGTGGACCAAACTGCTTCATACGATTATCCATGGTACAAGCTGCTGATCTCACACATGCAAGTTGAGTTACTGGTCGTCCATTCAAGATGAGTATTATTCTTTCATGCTGATAAAGTTCTGATCGAACTTCATTAAGCTTTCTTCCTGGTTCAAGTTGACTTAAGACCATATTATGACCTCTTACTTTCTCTCGGTTAAATATCTCATGAAGCATACCAGTTAGCTCTTTAACTAGCCCATTGAAGCACACCTTCAGAAGTCACCAAGATGGTCCACGTATGGTCTCCATACCATTGGAACTGAGTTTGATCCAGGTTTCATCATCCCCACCTCGTTTAAAAGGATTTTTCCTCCAATCCATACCTTTTAAAATGATACAACCCATTATGTTCTGCTCCAAACTCCTTGCTCTGTTGGCTATGAGAAACCCATTATATAAAGCTTCCCTCCAGGCTCAACACAGAGTGTTCTAATCCTTTCTCGTGCCTCAAGTGCTCGACAATGCTAGAATCATTGCAAACAATACTTAGAAGAACAAAGAGCTCATGGTTCTTGTCTAACACGGTTGTGATTGCTTCTTCTTGCACTCCCATCCAATGAAATCCTTTCCACACCTTGATGATGGATATCTCGACGTGTTTATTTAGATTAGTATCTACCAATGGTTCCTCTAGATCAAACAAGAACCTCTTTTTACACTTTGGTGGCCAAACCAATTCACTGCAGCCGAGAATGAAAGTGTTCCGTTCAACTCTCAAAACACCACGACCCCAACTCTTTTTGGCTCAACTTGAATTAATATCATGGTCAGGTGGACGTGTGAAACAACCCCCATACTCCCCTTTGAGCCTTGGGTCGTCTCTGACCTTTCCAAGCTCATAAACTACATGATCGGATCATCCTTCCCAAACTCAAACAACAAGTGTTTCAAAAACTAATTGTTAGCATGAATCATGATGTGCTTTGGCCTGGGATGATGTGTCCATGTTTGCAAGTCTTTGGCTAATGCAAATAGCCATACCATTCTCTCCTTTTGCTTGCCATGGCTGCTGGTTTGATTCACATTACCCCCTCTTCCTTCAAAAGGATTTGACCTCAAAACATATTCTTTAAGAATTATTGGATCGTGTGTAGTAGTTGCTTTCTGAACCAGGACGTTTTGAATACTTTCAAGGCCTCGTGCCTCTCCTCCTGGTTCAAATACAACGTGTTGCAGACCCTTGACAAGTCTCAAATGCTCCACAAGATTCAACTGAACACACACAATAGATTTGAACAGTAACTCATACGAAAGAAACCAATGAATCCACCTTGTTCAATCAAAGTCTCTAGTGACTCCTTATGAACAAAAAGTGCCTCATCAAACACTCCTTCTTCCGGCTTGATCAGATGATACACGTGATCACACAAAACTGGTAGGCTCTCCTCTTGTTGTGATTCAATCTCTTGTTCTTTCTTAGCCAGTTTTGGTGCAGTTTCTTCTTTCTTCTCTTCTTGTTTCTTCTGGTAATTGCTTAGCTCATCAACTCCCGAGGTTTGTTGTGGAATTGACCTCTTTGGTTGATTTTGTATCACAGCAGTGAGTGATTGTTCTGTCATGTTCTTGAGGTGTTGCTTTAACTGTGGACTTTGCAATTCATCAAGATATGCTTGATGTAGTTGAACCTTTCTTTGTAGCTCACGACCATAATAGGTCTTTGACACATCTATGGATGTCCCAACACGATCTTTAGCTTATCTAGATTTCCTTTGCAACCATTCCAACTCCTTTTGACCATAAATCTTAGCTACAAACCTTTTCTTCATGACAGCCTTCATCTCATGTCAAGAAAAAACTTGTTAATCTCCGGAGTGTCTCCTCTTGTGAATCTCTGAAGCGTATCCTTTTGTTAGCAAGCTAATACCACCAATAAATTGCATAACCATATAAGCGAGTAGTTGCTAGCTGAACCTGCTTCTTTATTGTGTACCTATGGCAATGAAAAATGAACTCCATATCCTTTTCCTATTCTAGATATGTATTTGGATCAAACTCTCCATGGAATGGTGGAATTTGGTTATTTTATCTCTTCTTTGAAACATCTCCCATGTTGCTAGTTGTTTAGCCTTCTCTTCTTGTTTTCTATAAGAATTCATAGAAGATTTCTGGATAGATGATGTATCACGTGGTCCAGGTTAAGAAATCAAACCCTAAACCTCCAAGAGACTCTATATCACTTGATACGGCCTTGGATAGGCTTTCTTGCCCAAGAATCACTTGAAGGCGGGTGCAATGGTCCTAAAGCTTTGAGACTCTAGGAAGGAAGTGATGATCTTCACACCTAAGCTACGGAAGACTTAGATGTTGTTTTGCTACAGCTATCTACGAGTGTAACCTCGCTTTGATGATGCATGATGGACAGTCACGTAAACAGAAGAGTAGTCTTCCTGGTAACGAATGGAGCTCAAACAATATGAACAAGCTTAACCATGTGATGGACAATATAGAGGTCTCCAAGGAGACAAAAATAAGCCTACGGCTCGATTTTATTAAAAAGAAAAGTTTTATTTTACCAAACGGCTTACATGTTGCTTAAATAAAAAATCTAAAACCAACTTAAAACCCTAATCCTAATTTATTATGTAACCCTTAATGGGTTATAAAATCAAACCCTAACGGTTTTTACTTAATAAAAGCATAATACACTTAAAAGAAATCAGTAGGCCCGTCTTGCACCAAGGTGACTGATCTTTCTTCTTCTTGTACCGATATGTGACATATTCAACCATCTCTTTAATGAACTCGACAACTACCAATTCCAGCACGTCCCTTCTGTTCTTCTGATCCTCCTTGATGATAGGAAGGTTCCTTATGGTCTAAACTAATCCCAAGTTGAATTAAATCCCTTGAAAACTCCATCGTCGACCAAACTGCCTCATACGATCATCCACAGACAAGCTGCTGATCCACCCAAGCAAGTTGAGTTACTGGTCGTCCATTCAAGTTGAGTATTAGTCTTTCGTGCTGATCAAGTTCTGTTCGAACTCCCTTAAGCTTCCTTCCTGGTTCAAGTTGACATAAGACCATAACATGAGCTCTTACTTACTCTCGGTCCAATATCTCATGAAGCAGACCAGTTAGCTCTTTAAATAGCCTATTGAAGCACACCTTGAGAAGTGACCTAGCTGGTCCACGTATGGTCTCCATACCTTTGGCATTGAGGCTGATCCAGGTCGCATAAGCTGTTATTTTCTGGTTCCCCGTCTATGACTGCTTCTTGTAGCTGCAGAGCGTATTCAAGATTCCACAGCACATCTTCCATACACGGCCTATCGAGTCCATAATCAACCAAACATTTCTCACCTGTCTCTGAAAATTTCCTTAACGAATCTGGTCTGATATTTCTACGAAGCGACTGGTCAATGATCTAATCTAACTGCCCTTTCTTCTGCCATTTCATCGCCCATTCCTCAAGATTCACCATCTCTCTCGGAAGCGTCGGGTCTAAAACAGGTCTAGCACAAAGAATCAGAAATAGAACCACTAGCCTTTTGAAGTACTCGGGGTCAACATACCTGAAACTACCTTTCACAGCAGTGCTCACATGAGTCTGATCGAGCTCAGGTCCGGTCTTAGAAAGTCCAAAGTCTGCAACTTTAGCCATGAAGTTCTCTTCAAGCAATATATTTGTGGATTTCACGTCTCTGTGAATGACAGGTTTTGAGTCAGTGTGAAGGTAATGCAATCATCTAGCTTCACAAGTGCAGATCTCAAGTCGTTGTTTCCAAGTCAAGTCGTGAAGATCTGAGGTCAATCAGTTTACCTTTAATGCACTAATGGTTGCACCGACAATCAAACCCACAACATGGGGTATATCAGTTTACCTTCACGAGAACTTCAGTAGTAAGGGTTTTTTTAATGTAATTCATTTTATTAGTATATGTTACCATTTACTCTTTTATATTGCAAAAAATACGATAATCCATTGACGATTTGACATTGCTGAAGTCGGCATACAACAACAAGAACACATGCCAAATTCAGGATCCAGTTATTAACGAAGTCATCCAGCTGATCTAATCCCAAGCAGACAACATCTTTTGTCTCAAGCTTCAATATCTGAAGATGGATCTTCTTATTCCTCCAACAGTTCAACTCGAGAACAAATGAACAACCTTGTTATTGGGGTACGTTTTCAAATATTTCATTTAACTTATATTTTTAATATAGTTTTAATTTAAAAATTATTTTATTTCTTCTCGCAGATCGTTCTGAAGAAGAAAGGTAACTATCTTGGGTTTGATCGTCTAACCCGAGGCTATTCTTCTTCATCGGTTCAATATCCATACACCGCTGATCCAGACCTTGTGGAACAGCCAAGAACAAGAATAAACGGATTGAGATGTTAAAACCCCAAAATGCTACGATCATGGCTTAGTTGATGGAAAACTAGAGACAAACCCTAACGATGATGGAGAAGAATAGAGAGAAGTTTGGCTACGACTTCTAAATATTTTTATTATTTTAAAAACTTTTATAAGTTAGATTTTATTATAAAAACTAATTTGTATTAGCATGTTAATTAATTTTAATTATGATTTTCAATAATAAATTTCATCAATTTTATTATTTTAAACTAATCTATTTAGATTTAAAAAAATTTTGAAATTAATTATTTAGAAAATACCCATCAATTCATGATGGATAATTTCCATAGGAAAAGAACGTGAAAAGTTCGTTGAGAAATTTGCCAAAGACTTTGTCTGCCTCGACAACTTTAAGTCCGGAAAAAAAATTCCCAATGATCCTATACAATTTCCTGATGGCTATCTTTCTTTGAGAAAAATCCCAACGGACTTGAAGTTATCAAAAAAGTTCCCGAACAAGCATAACATCCTCTTAAAATTATGAATGCTCTTGTAATTTTTTGGAAACTATTCTGAAAGTTTCCTGACAACTCTTTCCGACAAATTACTTCCATAAGAATCTATAAGAAATAGTCGAGATGTCTTGAATAAATCATGACGGATTTTTTCTCCACGAGAGAGACTCGATGAAAAAACTTCGCTAGGAATCCGTCAAGAATAGGCTATTTTCTTATATGGGAATCTCTGTGACTTTTTATTTTATAATTTTGTCCAAAAATGAGAAAAAAAAAACAGTGTTTCATTAGAATCATATACAAAAACACTATTAAAAGTGTCGAAGAATGTTTGTTTACTAAAATCATATGAATTTCAAAAAATAAAATGTCAATATAACTAATGATGACAATTAGGGTGTCAAAATGGATAATGCAACTCAAATCAATCCATATCCAAATGAATTCAGTCTTTCATGAGTTGTGGTTCAATCCAAACCATTTACTTAATGGATTAAATCAATCCATAACTCATTTAAATTAATAGATTAAAAATGTTAATGAGTTGGGTAATTATTATATATTAATAATATTACACAATAGTATATAATTGAACTCACACACATTTTTATGTTTTCAGCAAGTTTATAATTAAAAATCATAGATCTAACGCGATGTAGAAAAATGTGTTAGATTCTATGTTTCACAATAATATCTAATCGATAATTCATAATTCATACATATTTTTGTGATTATATTTTATACTACAGAACAAATTAACATACGATTATAATATGTAGTATTTCTTAAACATTTTTCTACATCACATACGTATTTTTAATTTTGAACTAGTGGATTGGCCAAACTTCTATTTATGAATACATGTCTACTCTATGGATTCATAAACGAATATCATAAGAATACAAGAAGATATTTTTACAAGAGATTAAATGTAAATTGCATAAATGTTTAAAATCACGAACATAATATAAAAAGGAGAAATAAAGCAACTGGTTGACAAATAACAATTGGTTTAAGATCAACAGACGAATCCCTGAGGAAGAGTCTTGCCACAGGAGTTGAGAAGCAAAGTAAGAGCAACAGGAAGTTTAACCGGAGCGACTCCGAGTAGGCTGGTTTTAAGGGCGGTGCAAAGACAGAGGGCAGCTTCAAGATCAGCCAAACCTTTGACAAGTGAGCAACACTCTTGGCTCGGTGGTGTACCGATGACCTCATGAACTAGACCTAACCAGCTCCCACACACTCCAAACTTGACCGTGTCTCTCGGACATTTCGTGGAGGATTGTTTTGTGGGAGGAGGGCATTGCTTGACGGCATGACAAAAGGAGAATGTTAAGTTGAGGAGTAGCAACAAGACGAGAAGCAATGGAAAAGCTTTTGAGATAGCCATTGGTTTGAGTTTGAAGCTATAGCTACGAGATATCGAAGAAGAAGAAGAAGATAGGCCTTTGAATTTGCTTTCTCTGCTGGGGCATTTATCATCGTGCCTGTGGCTACAATTGTTTGTGTTATCTCCAGTCTGGTAAACTGATTTGTCTTATTACTGAAAGAGGAATATCCAGCGGAGAAAAAAAGATTTATTATGATGTAATATCCTAAAACACCAATAAAAAGATTTTATAGAAATATCCTATGATAATCCTAAATAAACTTTTGTTACAAAATTGTCTCAAATGAGAAAAATAATGAACATAGATTTTATTAAATGGTGTAAATATACATTTTTATTTTTATGATTAATTAATCTAGATTTAGTGTTTAGAGTTATGGGGTAACAAAAGTTATTTGATGATATTTTGCTTTTAGAATAGAGAAAACTCTTTTTTATATATGTAGATACTAGGGAAAGTTTGCGCTTCGCACAAGATGTATGTGAATTGTGTAGTCAAATATTTGTCCGATTGCGATATTGTTGATAAAGAAGTGAATAGTTATATTTGTGGTGATGAAATGTTGGTGAGGTATGTTGTTCAGTTTGGTACTAACTTTATTCATGATTTTGACATATGTACATATTGATCAAATGTTTGCGGGATAGCTGTAAATAAGTTGCTTAGGTTGAAATTTTTTTTTATTTTGTTTTGGTAAAATATAAAGATATTATTACCAAATTTTTGACAGAAATACAAAAGTTAACAAAAAGCAAAAAAGCAAATTAAACTAAACATAAACTCGATCTAACTAGGACGGGCTGACAGACACAATAATCACAACCACAACTCTGAAACTCAACTAAATCCACACCATCAGCTTGCTGCAAAAAGGTGAGCCAAGTCCAACTGAGAGTCGGAACCCGATAATTTTGGCTTCTCTGGTGATATGTTCTTTAAAGATAATGGCCCATCCGAGAACAGCTTGCTGAGAGGTTCATAGCACCGGAACCCGGTTATTTTGAGGTTGAAATTCGGAATCACTAATAATTTGTTTCAACATCGTCCACATCTGCTATTTTGAAACACAAAAAGAACAAATCCACAGATATTTGAGATAATAGAACCCTTCACATCTGTATTTTCAACATCCATTTGTCCTTTGCATATAATATAATTATGTCATATAGGTAAATATGATGAAAATACAAACCTTCCACGGCTATTTGGAGATAATAGAACCCTAAATTGGTGTTGTTTTCATGGAAATACTTTTGTATGCTATTCACATAGTCAGGTTAGAGGTTTCCATCATAAAGATATTTGATTATTTGGTAGTTTTATTTCGTTAGTAATGAAACTAGATGGTCGGTCAAGATTGCGATGTTCATCTTTCTGTAGACATGGTTGTCTTAAATGGCCTTACGTAAAACGGGTGATAATTTCATGAGATGATGGACGGTGGTCTTTCACGTTTGACCACCACGTGAAATAATTTTGTCTTGGAGTTCTTAGGAAGTTTTTTAGTGTGGGAAAGTGGATAAGACAATTTTTTTTTTAAATTAGCAAAATAGAACACTCT